>PVJI01009079.1:0-67369 GCA_004026765.1 Micronycteris hirsuta
GTACCTTATCGAATGCTTTTTCTACATCTATTGATATGATCATGTGATTTTTGTCTTTGCTTTGGTTTATGTGATGTATTACGTTTATTGTTTTGCGAATGTTGTACCATCCTTGCATCCCTGGGATGAAACCTACTTGGTCATGGTGAATGATCTTTTTAATGTATTGCTGGATGCGGTTTGCTAATATTTTGTTGAGAATTTTAGCGTCAATGTTCATAAATGATATTGGCCTGAAGTTTTCTTTCTTTGTTGTGTCTTTTTCTGGTTTTGGGATTAGGATGTTGCTGGCATCATAAAAAGAGTTTGGGAGTCTTCCATCATTTTGGATTTTTTGGAATAGTCTTTGAAGGATAGGTGTTAGTTCCTCCTCAAATGCTTTGTAGAATTCTCCTGTGAAACCATCTGGTCCAGGGCTTTTGTGTGTTGGGGGTTTTTTGATAACTGCTTTAATTTCTTCCACTGTTATTGGTTGGTTCAGGCTTTCTGTTTCTTTCTTATTGAGTTTTGGAAGATTATATTTTTCTGAGAATTTGTCCATTTCTCCTAGGTTTTCATATTTCTTGGCATACAGTTCTTCGTAGTAGTGACTTATAATCCTTTGTATTTCTGTGGCATCAGTTGTAATATCTCCTCTTTCATTTCTGATTGAATTTATTTGGGTCCTCTCTCTTTTTTTTTGATGAGCCTGCTTAAAGGCTTGTCTATTTTGTTTATCTTTTCAAAGAACCAGCTCCTGGATTCATTGATCCTTATAATTGTCCTTTTAGTCTCTAAGTCATTTAACTCTGATCTGATCTTGGTTATTTCTTTCCTTCTACTTGCTCTGGGTTGTCTTTGCTGTTGTTCCTCGAGTTCTTGTAGGCGTAGGGTTAGGTTGTTTGTTTAAACTGTTTCTGTTTTTTTTAGGTAGGCCTGTATTGCTATGAACTTCCCCCTCAGGCCTGCCTTCGCTGTGTCCCATAAGTTTTGGGTTGTTGTCAGTTCATTTTCATTTGTTTCAAGGAACTTTTTGATTTCTTCCCTAATCTCATCCTTGACCCATTCATTGTTTAACAGCATGCTATTCAGTCTCCATGATTTTGAGTGTTTTGGGTTTTTTTTCCTTGGGGTTGGTTTCTAATATCAGTCCCTTGTGGTCAGAGAAAAGACTTGGTATGATTTCAATTTTCTTGAATTTGTTGAGGCTTGTTTTGTGTCCTATCATATGGTCTATTTTTGAAAATGTTCCATGTGCATTTGAAAAGAATGTATATTTAGCTTCTTTGGGGTGAAGGGCCCTATATATATCAGTTAAGTCCATTTCTTCTAGGGTATTGTTCAATGCCACAATGTCTTTGCTGATATTTTGTTTGGAGGATCTGTCCATTTTTGACAGTGGGGTGTTGAAGTCCCCTACTATAATTGTGTTGCTATCAATGTCCTTCTTGAAGTCTTCCAAGATTTTCTTTATGTATTTGGGTGCTCCTGTGTTGGATGCATATATATTTACAATGTTTATGTCTTCTTGGTGGATTCTTCCCTTGAGTATTATAAAGTGTCCTTCTGGGTCTCTCTTTATGGCCCTTTTTTTGAAGTCTATTTTGTCTGATATGAGTATTGCTACCCCAGCTCTTTTTTCTTGTCTGTTTTCTTGGAAAACTTGTTTCCAGCCCTTCACTTTCATTCTGTGTAAGTCTTTTGTCCTTAGGTGGGTCTCTTGTAAGCAGCATATGTATGGGTCGTGCTTTCTTATCCATTCCTCTATTCTATGGCTTTTAATTGGAGCATTTAATCCATTTACATTTAAGGTTATTATTGATAGGTACTTATTCATTGCCATTTTTTTTTGTACCTGTGTTCCTCACTCTCTCTCTTTCTCTTCCTTCCCTTAAATCAGTACCTTTAGGATCTCTTGCAGAGCTGGTTTGGTGGAAGTGTATTCTTTTAGACTTCTTTTGTCTTGGAAGCTCCTTATTTGACCATCTATCTTGATTGAGAGCCTTGCTGGGTAGAGTAGTCTTGGTTGCAGGCCTCTGGTTCTCATTACTTGGAATATTTCTTGCCATTCCCTTCTGGCTTGTAGTATTTCCATTGAAAAGTCAGCTGCTAACCTTATTGGGGTTCTCTTGTATGTTACTTCCTGCTTCTGCCTTGCTGCTTTTAGGATTCTCTCTTTGTCATGGAATTTTGCCATTTTAATGATGATGTGTCTTGAAGTGGGCCTGTTAGGGTTCCTTTTGATTGGGACTCTCTGTATTTCCTGGATTTGTATGGCTTTTTCTCTCATCAGATTAGGGAAGTTTTCCATCATTACTTTTTCAAACAGGTTTTCCATCCCTTGCTGCTCTTCCTCTTCTTCTGGTATACCTATTATACGAATATTGTTACGTTTCATGTTGTCCTGCATTTCCCTTAATACCTCTTCATTCTTTCTAAGCCTCTTTTCCTGTTCTTGCTCTTTTTGGGTGCCTTTTTCAACCTTGTCCTCCAGCTCGCTGATACAATCCTCTGCCTCATCGAGCCTGCTTTTGATTCCTTCTATTGTGTTCTTCAGTTCAGATATTGTATTCCTCATTTCCTCTTGGCCCTTGTGAATAGTTTCTATTTCCTTTTTCATGTTGACAGAGTTTTCAGTGAGTTCATTATAGTTTCCCTGCAGTTTCTGGTAGTTTTCTGTGAGTTCATCAAGCTTCTCGAGTTTCTTGAGATGCCTGATAACATATGCTTTGAACTCAATATCTGATAGTTGGCTTGCCTCTGTTTCATTTATCATTCTTTCTGGGGCTTCCTCCTTTCCTTTCATTTCAGGATTGTTTCTTTGTCTTCCCATTGTTTGTGGGATTCTTCTTGCTAGCCTCTGGTTCTTTAAATTGATCTGTCAAGGTCTCTGAAGCAGCGAAGTTAATTTTGTGTCACTGTCTCTGTTTTTTGTGCTGACTCTTGTCTGGGTCCCACTCTATTCTCTTCACAATTCCAGGTTTTAATGTCTCATCTGTTGATAAAGAAGCGAGGGGAAGGGAGAAAAAGAAGGAAAAGAAAGCAAAAAAAAAAAGGAAAAAGAAAGATAAAGAAGAAAATAATTTGAAAATAACATAAAATAAAAAATTATAAAAAATAGGAAATAAAAGGAAGAGAAAACTAGGAATACCAAATGAAGAGAAGGTAGAAGGCGTTAAAAAAATATAGAAGGACAGATAGGAAGGAGGGTGGGGAAAAACAAAGAAAGAAACAAAGAGAAAACAAAAGAAATAAAAAAATAAAAAATAAAAAATAAAAGACTTTTGTTGGCTGGCTTCAACAGCTTCAGGCTGGGAAGGTATCAGACTTCTCCTGCTGTCTACCTGGGCTGCACTCTCTTCTGCCGTCCCACCTCCAGCCGAGTTGTCGGGAGTTTGCAGCCCCTCCTCTGGGCTGCCTGACCCCCACCCTGAGACAGAGTTTATGAGTTCTGTGTCTCCCCTCAGTGGGGCTCAATGTAGCTCCTCTGTTTCTCCCCACAGAGGGACTCTGCACCACAGGTCTGGGTTGTGTCTCAGGCCCTCCAGGAGTGAGCTCCACGCCCCTGCATTCACTGATCGCTTTTGTCTCTGGATTCGGGGCTTTCAAGCCGCAGGCCTGGGCGCCCAGTTGGGCACCAACGCCAGCCGCCCCCGACTGGCTCCGCAGGGTGCGCGCCCGGTCCCGGAGTTCCGGCCTGGGTCTCCCGTTCAGTTCAATCTCCAATTCCTCCTTCTGGGATCGCCAGCCTCTGCAGATCAGTCCCCACGTATACACCAACCTCCAGGCTACTGGGGGCCAAGGCTCTCCCAACAGATGCGTGCGTCTGCTTTGGCAACTCACACACCCCAATCCAGCTCCCTCCCACGGATCCTGGAGCAAACCGGGAAGCTGCTGCTACTGGATCCGCAGACCTCCGGGCTCCCCGCGAGACCCGAGGGACCCCTTCCCTCTGAAGCAGTCTCCCTACCGGCTGATCTTTCAGTTTTATGTGCAGTCCTGGTTGCCATTCTTCCCACACACCGGAATACAGCTGGGTGACCGCTCTGCTCCTCAGAAAATCGGCCAGATATCCAGCCAGTGGGCCAGAGGAAGCCGATCCAGCTCCCTCCTACTCCGCCGCCATCTTTCTCCTCCTGAACTCTCATAATCTTGATTTAACACATTATCTTTGATGTTACTTATTGTACACTAAATTCTTGGCCTAAATTCTTTACCCCTTTCTATACCCCAGCCTTTTTTCTTTTATAACTGCTCTGTATATCTCACAGACATAAAGTACTCTGAACCACTTGATAATTCTTGGCCATGTGACTTGATTTTTCAAATGAAATATTAATATATATGATGCCAAGTAAGGCTAGATATTTGCCTGCACATTTGGGCTTCCTTGTGTTTCTGCCATTGTCATTAATCAAGCATGCACTGGGATGGCCTGTTTGTTCAAGGAGCAGAAGAGATACTGGAGCTGACAAGAACTCACCCTGTTGCCTAGAACTACCTACTCAATGTCACTTTATGTCAACAAAACTTCTGCAGGTAACATGAACACACTGACAAGTGTGTGTATGATTAGCAGTAAATATAAATCATCACAAATGAATTATATAAATAGTCAATGAACTCATGTTCTAATTATTTTCAACTACAGCATAGGGCAACCATGTTTAAATTTTCTATTGTGGTAATTTAATTCAATGATTGATTCATATTATTTGTACTTACGGTTTTCTTATTTTTTCTTTATGTATAGAAGTTATCTTTTAATGTTATTTATTTTCCTCCATTTTGCTCAGCCAAGGAATTATGTCAAATATTGCTTCATCTTGGGTAACTTTCTTTGACTTTGGTGACTTTCCCCCTACTGAGAGAACTGTTTTTTTTTTTTTTTTTTTTTCCCCTTAGAACTACAGCTTAGGGTTGAATAGTAGATGTTGTACTTATTTTTAGGTATTTTGAGAGCATAGTTAGGAGAGGAAAACTCAGCTAAAGCAGTGCTCAGTTTGGCTTGGTGGACATGGAATGTATTCTCTGTTGTATCAAATGGACTGTGTAGGGTTTATTTGAGGTGATGAAGGTACTTTATATTCTCATAGGGAAGACCATTAAACTTTGAAGTGTGGGAACATGCCAGCTTTGGCTATTGTTTCTTGAGTTTAAATGTCATTTATACAGCAGCAGCTATTGTCACTCATAAACTCAAAGAAGAGAATTAAATTAATATCTGTAATTTTGAGTCCCTGATATTTGTTTACCATTGGAGGTGAGATGCCTAGAAAAAGAGGATTTTCAATGTCTCTTCTTCCCATACTTCTACTTCCATTTATGATTCTCTCCTATTTTCTCTTTCATTGTTGCTCAAGTTTTCTTTATTGCTAGGGATAATCTGATTTTCTTGTCAGTTTTCCTTGCATTTTTGATTGTTGGAAATGGCCTTAGTTTGATTATGTCCTAAATTAACTTGTGGAAAAATCTATTCTTTGTGTTTTTATTATTTTTTTATTGAGTTTCCTTCTTACCCCTCAGTCTGCTTCTCTATAAGTATGAATGCATTTTCATAATTGTCAGGATTTTGCCTCCTAAAGATATATCCATTTGGGGAGGAGACATGGAGGATTGGGACAGGATTATGTGCTGCCCCAACCACAGCTTTCCTGCTCTGCTAGTTTTAGAAAATTATTTTATGAGATTGGGCGACTTTGTTTTCTGTTGTTGAAAATTCTCTATTTATTTGTTTGCATTTCTTTATTTACCACAAAACAATATGTTATTGTTGGACTTACTATCTTACTTTAAAGTTATGCATATTACCTTGGAGTTTTGTAATTAAAATTGACATTTCAATCATATATTAAATCCAACTTAATTTCCTTAAAAATGATTCACATGTTATTTACCATCATTTCTAATTATGTCTCTAGTATTAAATTTGTAATATGAGTCTTTTAACTGCTGAGTTGAGATGATTTAGTGTACGTTAGTGTATATCTCAATTTTCATTAGTTTTTCATTCCACTTGATATTTCTTCTTGTGTTTCTTTTTATTTATGTTAATGGATATTCCTATCTCTGTAAGGATGCTTTGCTAAAGTCGTCTTTCATAATGGCAGGTACTTTATACAGGCTCCAATTTCTTTCCTGTTGTGGCAGGTCAAAATAGGACTATACGTGTTTGTATTTCATTTTCTATCTCTGTTATGTTGTGTGTCCTTCAAAATTTAAACTGTACTTTATTTTCTCTTTGATTGTTTCTTTAATTTGTAATACTATGCATTGTCTGCTGAATTCTAGTTAAAAACCTAGTGGTTAATTTTTCAGACTGAATGTCTCAAATCTCCAGAAGAGTGCATTTAAAAGCTTCAGAAGCATAGTTAATTGAATAATTGAACCAACTCTACAGACTGCTAACCTACATTATTTGCATTTGTTGCAAATTCTCACAAATGTATATTAAGTGGAAAATGAGGGATTTGCATAGATACAAAAGGAATCCCCAGTCCTTAACGTTCCTTTGATTCTCTATAGCAAGAACATAAGTGAATTTTAAAATGATCATCTTACATTAATTGATTTATTACTAAATATATACTATTCTCTCCCAAACAATGAATAAACATGAATGATATATTGAGAATCACAATCATATCAAAACAATTTTAAATAACAAACCCTTTAGACTTTCATTACCTATTGAAATGTTCAAATTAATTTTATATTGCATATGAAGTTCAAGTGCCAAAATCCACACGTTAAAAAAATAAAACTGAAATAATTATAAGAATAAAATACTTGATCTCACCTTTGACTGGATCATAATCAACAAAAGCAGAAAGCAAGCAGAACATAACCAGAGACACTGAAATTAAGAACAGTCTAACAATAGCCAGGGGAGAGGAGGGAGGGGACAAGTGGGAGAAAGGTTTTCAGGAATCACTGTAGAGGACACATGGACAGAACTAAGGGGGAGCAGGGAGGCTGGGGAGGGGGGTGGGGTTGCAGGGGGAGGGAGGATGGGAAGGGAGAGGATGCAAATAACTGTAAGTGAACAACAATAAAATAATTATTAAAAAAAAAAGAAGAAAATACTGCCTAGTTGGTGTAAATGATATAAAATTAGCACCGATTATTCAATATCCTGCATTACAGTGATTTAATTTAGATTATTAAGGGAGAAATAAGGAGTATGATGCATCTTAATATTTGCATTTAAAATTAATTCATATTTTTATGTTTTTATTAATCTAAAACAATACTTCATTGACCAACAAAAGGGAAATATGACTCGAGATCTGTAAAATAGAACATTTTGTAACATTTCAAGAATGTCATGGATAGAACAAAGCTTCTAATTTTCTAGAAGATAACATGTCATATATTGCTCCAGATACTTAATAGGACTACATTAATGTTTATCTTTTTCCAGAAATGTATAGGCTAATGTAACTGTGAGGAATATAAAAATTGTTTAAAAGTTTGCATGTAATTCATTTCATAAGCTATTTGTTTAGCTCCAAACCACCTTCTTATATTTCACTTTGGTTATTATGACTGGAATTCGAAAACATTTCTGCTCAGTCAGTTGACATGTGTTAGATAACTTATGTGAAACATAGCATCCTTATTTTTACAGAAGAATAAAAGGCTTTGATAAAAAGAATGTTTAATAGTTTATCAGGAAGACTATTCTGGTTCATTGGTGGGTCAAAGCTTGTTTACAAAAACACTTTATCAACCCATTTATTTATGTAAGAAACATTGAAAAATTCATAATATTAAATAGATTTTTAAAAATTATTTATTTATTTATTTTAGGCAGAGAGGAAGGGAGGAAGAAAGAGGGAGAGAAACATCAATGTGTGACTGCCTCTCATGTGCCCCCTACTACTGGGGAATCTGACTTGGCCAGCAACCCAGGCATGTGCCCTGACTGGGAATAGAACCAGCAACCCTTTGGTTCAGAGGCCAGTAACTCAGTCCACTGAGTCATACCATCCTTAAAAGGCCCTAACATTTTGCCTCAACATGGCTTTATTTTTTCCTTAATATTTTTCTTTTCTGCAAAATCCAAGATACCCTAGGCATTATAAGATGGTTTTTACACTTACATGACTATCTTTATTTTTATTTCATCTAATGTCATTTAGGGAAAAAAAGGTTAAGAAATTCGAATTTAGCAAAACTGAAGTAGGTTATGCTAATGAAATATTCGTTTTCCATCAATCATTTATTTATTTATTTTAATTATTTTATTGTTGTTCAATTACAGTTGTCTGCATTTACCCTCCCCCCCCACCCCAGGTAAACTCACCTCCCTCCCTTGCTTCCCCCCTCCCCCTTGGTTTTATCCATGTGTCCTTTATAGCAGTTCCTGAATACCCTTGTCCCCACTCTCCCCTTCCCCCTCCACTCTGGTTACTGCCAGAATGTTCTAAACTTCAATGTCTCTAACTATATTTTGTTTCTCTGGTTGTATTTTGCTTGCTTACCTCACAAGTGTCTTGGCTGTGACTGATCTGAATTCCCCAGTAGCTGATCTGGCCTCGGTGCCTTCACTCCTGAGTCCTTCTATAAAACCTTTTAACATTTCATATAGTAGAGGTTGCTTGATGATGTACTCCTTGAACTTGACCTTATCTGAGGAGCACTTTATCTGCCCTTCCATTCTAAATGAAAGTTTTTCTGGATAGATTATTCTGGGTTGTAGGCCCTTGCTTTTCATGATTTGAAATATTTCTCTCCAGCCCCTTCTTGCTTGGAAGGTCTCCTTTGAGAAATCCGCTGATAGTCTTACGGGAATTCCTTTGTAGGTAACTGTCTCCTTTTCTCTTGCTGCTTGCAAGATTTTCTCCTTATTCTTAATCTTGGGTAATATAATTATGATGTGCCTTGGTGTGTTCCTCTTTGGGTCCCACTTCTTTGGGGTTCTCTGAGCTTCTTGGATTTCCAGGAAGCCTATTTCCTTTGCCAGATCTGGGAAGTTCTCCTTCATTATCTGTTCAAAAATATGTTCAATTTCTTGGTGTTCCTCTTGTCCTTCTGGCAGCCCTATGATCCGGATGTTGGGCCAAGATGGCGGTGTAGGTGGACGTTATTTGCCGCCGTGCACAACCAGAGAGTTTAAATAACCAACGCAATAGCGAAAAATAAACAACCAGGATGGACAGAAATGAACTGAAGGGAAGTCCGACACCTAGGAAGTGGGGGAGGAAGTACATCCAGGCCAGTAAGCGGGGGAGAACCAAGTGGAGGAGCGGAGTGAGAGGCAGTTTGCCTGGAGAGACTCACACTGTGAGCACCTAAACAAAACACAACCCCGGACAACAGTGAATCCCACAGGCCGGTGGCGTATCTGGAGAGGACAGTGGGAACCAGCAGGGCCGAGTTTGGCGGAGGAGGCAGTAAGGAACTAGGGAGCAGTGGGTAATAGGGAGCCGGCGGTGATTGATAGTCACCATTGCTCATTCCCAGGCCCCGCCCCCAGAGGAACCATCATAAAAAAGCGACCGAGGTTACCAGGCACCCATGAACACCTAAGAATCCAACAAGTACTCCGAGATAAAAAGAATGAAAATGGCCAAAATGAAAGATCAGAACAAATTACAACTAATGGATGACGACATAGTCAACCCATCAGATGCTCAGTTTAAAACTCTGGTAATCAAAATGCTAACAAAACTGGAAGAAAGGTGGACACAAATAAATGAACAAATGAAGAACACGATAAAGATAATGAGGGATGATCTACAGGGAACCAATAGGGAAAAAAAGGAAGCTGGGACTCAAACCAAGTGTAGAACAGAAGGAAGAAACAAGAATTCAAAAAAATGAGGAGGGTCTCAGGAACCTCAGAGTCATTTTCCATCAATCATTTATTGAGATGCCTATTTATACCAGGTGCCAGGTTAAGATTGCTTTACCGAAGTAAGTTATATATACTACTTCTGCCTGATAACTCTAAATTTAGATGGAAGTCTACTGTGTTGGCAAATACAATATGACAACATTATTATTACTTTTAATGATAAAAAAGTCCAGGTTGTTCAAAATTTGAGATAAGCCTTGACTGGTGTGGCTCAGTTAGTCGTGTGTTGTCCAGCAAAAGGAAAAGTGTTTGAATTGGTTCCCGGGTCAGTGCACATGCCTGGGTTGCAGGTTTGGCACCTGGTTGGGGTGTGTGTACAGAGGAAATGGATCTATATTTCTCTCTCACATCAATGTTTCTCTCCTTTTCTTTCTCCCTCCCTTCCTCTCTCCCTAAAATTAAATAAATAAAAATCTTAAAAAAAACCTATCCCAAATTATTGTCAAAAAGGATCTAATGGACACTAGTAGTTTATGGTGATTAAGCAGTGAAGTGGTGTATGATGAACGGAAGCTCTAAACAAGTCTTCCCAAGGCAAAATTCTGGGTTGCCGAGTCACAGGCTGTAAGGCATTGAATGCATTGCTCATCCTCTTAAAGCATCTCTCTCCAGCTGTCAATTCAAAGTGATTATGGAACCATATATTTTGTACCTTTATAAATATAAGCTTCTTGCCACAATTTAAAACTGTAAGCTAATGCCACATCTTTCTACCTCTCCAATAAAATGTCTATTAAGAGTTCAACAAATGTCATCTATAATTATTTTAGTATTTTTGACATTTTTTACAGTTGCAATTCTACATTCTGTTTTTCACACCAAATTTTCCCTTTGTGCTAGAAAGCCCCCATGGCAAATGTGATAATCTCCCTACATTGGCAACACAAGGGTATATAGTACAGTGTCTGGAATTAACTAAATATTATACAAATATTTGCTGAATAGTATTTTATATCAGAGAAATAACTGCACATTATTAAGCCACTGCATTTGTCATATTCTGGGCTTTCCCTTGTTAAAATTGGGGGGAAAAGATACACTCTTTCGGCATGAGAACAAAAACACAAATATACTTCTTCTACCCCCTTCATCTTTGAATAAACAATCTATGAAAAATATTATGGTGTAAAAATAATATAATTAAGTAACTTATGGGTAAAATAGATCATTGTTATCACTTAGGGATATGATGACATTAGGTCTTTTCTTCCTGAGTCAAAATAAATTTTGATTATTTAAAAAAAAAAAACTTTTACTGAATAAATAATGAGACAGCAAGAGAAGGAAATTAGTCATGTTTTTACTTCTTTTTATGGAAACTTTGATTTTCAAACAGTCCAGAACTGTGGATTTGGCACCATTTATTCAGTGTGAGGGCAAGGTGGAGGTCTTGCTTGTAATTTGCTATAAGGCAACCGCAGGCATTTTTGTTGGGTGCGAGGGGTTGGGCACTAGGTTGGGGGTTGATTTTACAGGTTTTACAGGTTGGAGGTTGGAAATTAAAGACAGGAGAATATCCAACCACATGTGCACACATGTCCAAACATACATGCACACACACACTTATTTTTATTGTTTAGCTTTTTCTTTATTTACTATTAAAAAGGAAGTTAGTATAACTTTCAAAGAGAGACTTGGAACAAACAGCTTTTTTGACATGGCACATTAGTACACAAATATAAACTGTTAATTTCAGACCTTTAGATACTGACCATTTATACTGACCCAGAAGACAGAGGTTAGCTTTCTTTTAACTGGAGCCCAGAGACGTCAGCATATTTGCCTAAAAACAATAGCAACAATCAGTAGTCTTATTTCCTTTCCAGGAGAAAAATAATATAACATGGCAGTATCTAGAGTATCAGATACCACACAAATTCATTTCCCAAGGATATTCCATAATACACGGGCCAATCTAAAAAAAACACTTAACATAATACCCTCTAAATCTGCCATGTTGTTGCAAATGGCAGGATTTCATTCTTTTTTATTGCTGTGCAATGTTCCAGGGACACCTAGGTTGCTTCCACATCTAGGTGACTGTAAAGAATGATGCAATGCACACAGAGGTGCTAAGTAAAATAAGTCAGACAGAGAAGGACAAATATCATACAGTTTCACTCCATATGTGGAATCTAATCAGAAGAACAAGCAAAACAAAACAAAGAATAAAAAGACTCAGAAACACAAATAGATAGTTGCTAGAGGGAAGGGGGGTGAAGGGATGGGTGCAAAAGGTAAAAGGTCAGTAATGTTGTGATAAGTTTACCCAGTAACAGATGAGTACTCGAATTAGTGGGGTAAGAGCATTGTAAGGTACAAAACTGTCAAATCAGTATATTGTACTTCTAAAACTAATATAATTAATATTGTATACCAACTATACTTAAAAAATAAAAATATAAAATAAAAATAAAAAACACATGCACCTTAAAAAGTAAAAACAAATATAAATTATAATTACCTGACTTACTGCAAAGATCAAATATTTATTTATGCTTTTATTCAAAAACTATTTACTTAACTGTTACTATTGTCAGACAGTATGCTTGTTTGGGGGTACAAAAAAAAACAAGAAAAACATAACCTTGATATTATGGAGTTAATGGTATATTTTAGAGTTGCTGGAAAAATCAGCAATTACACTGTGGTGTACTACATATGTGCGCTGAGGTAACACACGGAGAGTATAGCTGCATATAAAAGGAATATACACCATTATTTCAGATAAGAGTAACACATAAGTAATAGGACAGACTTGAGAGAAGGTGTGATGCTTTAAGAGATTTAAAGAACATTTATTATGATTCCATTTTGTAGAAGAGATAGTGAGAAGTAAATGGAAAGATAAAAACAGTAGAGAAAACCTTACAAACTATCATTAAGATCTCTGGTTTTTACCTTATGCACAGTGGGGGAATCATTTCAAAGACTTTATGAATCAGAGCAGCATGGTCACATTTGTAATTCAAAGATCATTCTGATCTCTGTGTGAAGTGTGGATTAGAGGGAAGCAAAACTGGAGATCGTGGGATTATTCAGAAAACTGTTGAGTTAATCCAGGGAACTAAATGAGTATTTTACATTTTCAGGAAAATATAAGTGTTGAATAGTGAATAAGTGGGATTTTGTAATTTATTAATAAACTGTGACAGTATAAACTGGTGTGAGTGATAGTGATAGAAAGATGCTACTCAGTTATAGGAGCACCTTTGAAAAGGGAAACTGCAATCATGTTTGTAATCATGACTGATGGAATATGTAAAAAATACAACTTCTAATGGCAACAAGTTGTTAGATTTATGACTATGAACATTAGCACTAATATTTACAGCTGTTTGATTTTGAGTCAACGGGATAGAGATGATCGCTGAGGCTGCCATGATAATACATTATTTTTCCCAGGAAATATAAATGGAAAAAGAACCCTGGATGGTGTGTCTCAGTGGATTGAGTGCCTGTCTGTGAACCGAAGGATTACCGGTTCGATGCTCAGTCAGGTCAATGCCTGGGTTGCAGGCCAGGTCCTCGATGGTGGGGGGCACGTGAGAGGCAACCATAGATTGATGTTTCTTTCTCCCCCTCTCTTAAGAGAAAAAAAAGTAGATTGATAGCCAGAATTACAGAATCAGTTATGCCAGTGAAAAAGAATACTATGTGGCCATCAAAAAGAAGAAAGTTTTACCCTTTGTGATAATATTGATGGACCTAGAGAACATTATGCTAAGTGAAATAAGCCAGTCAGGGAAGACAAGTACCACATGATTTCACTCATATGTGGGATCTAATGAACAAATTGAACAAGCAAAATAGAGACAGACTCCTAGACAGAGAGCAGGATGACTGCTAAGGGCAGGGAGAGATTGAGCAAAAAAGAAAAAGGACTCATGGACATGGGCAACAGTGTGGTGATAGCTGGGGCAGGGGAGAGGGTATAAGGGGACTAAATTGTAATGAAAAAAACAATAAAAATGAAAAAGTTTTAAAGAACATATGTTAAAGAGTATTAGACACTAGATAAATTCAGAATAGCACTGAGAAAAGTTTGCTAGGTGTAATAATCAAGAGGGCACTGATAGTTTTAGAGCAAGTTAAGTGCTATAAATCAGATTATAACAGTTTAAGAGGTAAATGAAAGGTAAAGACTTAGAGATAAGCTATATATTAATTTCGCTCGTAATTACTGTGAAAAAGAGGAGCTAACCAATGCAGTAGCTGTGAACAGGAGGATATTTAAAGAAAACTCCATTAATGGGAGAGAGGACTAATCATGTTTAAACGTTCACAGCAGGGATTTACCAGAGGGAGAAAGATAAATCCTATACAGAAGGGAGGGGAGGTTACAGAAAATGTTCCTGTCCAGCAGGTGAGATGCAGAGCGCAGGTAGAAGGATCACTTTGAACAGGTTCAAAAACCTCTATTCTGCTGTAACCTAAAGAAAGGAAAGAATAATAATAAAAGGAAGTACAGATATGTTTGCAGATTGAAAATAAAGTTTATGAAATTTTTATTCAATAACATTTTTATTCTGCAAAATGAGTGAAAAGATAGTCCCTTGAAATGTGTCTGCATGTTTCTAAATTTTAACCTAACTATTCTTTCTGAAGTATAAATTAAATATAACTTATTTAAACAACTAGGTTACAGCTCTATTTGTTTCTCCATTTAGCATCTGTCTCTATATACTTAGAGAGCAAGAAAAATAAAAAATCATTGGGCCAACATACAGATAAATGAAGTCTGGTCTCAGGCTCTCTGAGGCAGTGACTGCCAAACTGTCAGCAAAGGCTTGAGTCTTTTTTCTTTATTGATTCAAGGGTGGCTGGAAGGGAGGTTCTACATGTGCTTTTACATAGCACGATGTGTTTTTTGACTATCCATTTTTAAGCTTAGAAGTCTGATTGATCATAATTGTCAACTAGAACATACACGACTTCACCGGGTATACACACAGTGTGTACACACTACTGATACACACACAGTGTGTACTACTGATTAGCCACTTAATTTCCATGTGATGGATATCAATTTATAGGAGATAATGTCAATCACTTGTTGGGTTCTCAAAGCACATTTAGTGTTAAATAAAATTTAAGAAGAGGAAAATCTTTCCACAGACTTAATAATATAAGATGGTACTGAAAAATACCACAAAAATAACAGTAAACACAGCAAGGACCGTGTCACTTCTTTTATCCTGTTAATCGTGAGGCAATAGAAGAGAGCTCAGTCCCTCTTGCTAAGTCAATGCATACGAGACAAAATTCACCGGAAACTGTTTCTTTTGTTGCATATTAAACAATGCATCAAGATATATGAGCCTGAAATTGAGAAAAAATCTTGAAAGTAAAAAAAAAAATCAAGATTTACATATTATAGCATAGAATTAATTTATTTCATTCATTGTTAAAAAGAAAAATATTTTCACATTCATTTAATATCTTAAAAGGTGAGAAAGACCACAGTGTGCATTCAGAAAAAGAAATAGAAAATAAAATGTAAGAAGATACACTTTAAAAAATGTATTTTCATGTCAAGGGGTCAGACAACTTGAATGTAATTATTTCAAAATATTATTTCTAGTAGTGTTCTATGGAAAAATACCAACTTGTCATGAAGTTAAAGTCCTCGATTAGCCTGTCTCCATAACAACTGGATGACAAATCAGCTCGATAGTGGATTTTTTACTTGATATTTCCATTCAAATAATACTGAGGATCATCTTTATATACCTTTGTTTCACTGAATATGCTTTGAAGAAAAAAATAAAACAAATGAGCAGAGGAGGAAAAATCTAAACTTTAAGGGTTTTATTAACTTGTATTTGTTTTGCATAATTTGAGATTGTCTAGTCCACTTCAATATTACTTGATAAGTGCATTTCCTTCAATGCTTTGCTCCTGGTCATATTTCCAGAGTTTCAAGTATCTAGAAGTTACTATCACAACATAAATGTAAATATAAATGAAGTTTAGAAGAAAGAACAGGCTAACTTGAAAGAAGATAGGGAAGAAATACCAAGAACCTCATCAAACCTGTCCTGATTCCTGCCTGTTCACCCCTGCACAGGCAGTGCTCACACCTGCATAGGCAGTGCTCACCCCTGCACAGGCAGTGCTCACCCCTGCACAGGCAGTGCTCACCCCTGCACAGGCAATGCTCACCCCTGCACAGGCAATGCTCACCCCTGCACAGGCAGTGCTCACCCCTGCACAGGCAATGCTCACCCCCAGCGTCCCAGCAGACGTCAGCCTTATGCCTCCTGAAGCAACTCCTCCCCTGCTGCTCCAATGATCTCCTTGGAATTGCTCTATTTGAGCTGGTTTAGGGAGTAGAAAATTTACTCTTAAGTTACTAAAAATTTTGATACAATAAAAATTCAGTCCCTCCTCTCTTCATTATGTTGAGAACTACGATTCTAAGGATTTCTTCTTACTCTTCTGCTTTTCTAGGCTAAGGGTCTGTGCTGGACAATGGTTGGGTGTTGTACAGCCATTTGAAAAACTTCCTCAACAATCCATGAAGAAGCTGATTCTTATGTCTTGCCTCCTTTTCTTTGGTTCTAGAAACTACTGGATGACAAGAACATACTATGTTTTATAAAAACACGCATCCACACAAAAATAAAATGTTACTGATTCCATATTAAAGGTGAGAAACTAAAATATTCAAATTCCTAGTACATGGAATTACAGATTCTTGTTAGAACTTGCAGTATATTAATATTCTACAAAGTATTTTATTTTATCAAAGAATTAACAAATCATTTTATAGTTTAGTACATTTCTATTACCAAAAGCAGCAATCAAATTACACTCACCAGGTTTTTGTTAAGTTCTGCAAGTACTTTTTTTTCTTCTTTTTTATCTCCATTTTCTGCCTACATGTGCATACCCATGTTTTCATTTAAATTTAAAACGCGGCTTTGGATTTATTTTTGCATTTTCTACTCAATTAGTAAAGTGAACTACAAGTAGCGGACACTGCATTCAAAAAAATATGTTATAAATAAGATCTAGCTTTCATTATTCTAATACATAACATTCAAAAATTTGATGGAAAGCTTTTTACCTGTTTTAATTTATTTGACATTATCTACAACCTTTAACACTAAAATGGATGATCATGTTAAATAAATACATTTTCAGCAGTAAAAAAATGTTGAAAAATCAATACAAGAACTATAATGCTTACATTCCTAAATTAACTTTAGATAACTGGAACTATTTCACAATATTCTATACACCTAAACACATACATTCATATTCATAATTTTTAAAAATAATGTTTTAAACTTAATCCTAACATTAAAACAAAGTGCTAACAGATATATCCATTCCAATCGCTAGTCTTGATTTTGGGAATTTGTTTAGCTTGAAAAGTGTTCTTGCAGCAGTTCATAATGTATTCTTTTTGAGGAATGCTCTAAATAGGTTGCCTTGGGAAGTACTTAGTTTTATTGAATAATATGTCAGTGCCAGATATCTCCTATAAGAAACTTGATTTCTCTGGGAAATGTGTTCATTTGTGTGGCTTTTAGATAAATCAGCATGGGGAAAGGTCAGGAGGCATTTCAGTTTTCTTCATTGTTTTTGTTAAAAATAATATGGGCATTCAGTATTTCACCAAAAATGCTAGATGAATCAGATAGTTGAAAAGGGTCTTTGAAAATATATCTAAATCCCTTCAGAAATATTGAAAACCTATCACATATTCAGAAAAATATAAAATAATAAATTAATATCTAAAATGAATTAACTAATACTAAAATGGGAGTAACTAGAACAAGTATGTAGGTTATAAGAACAAATAAAATGCTTAAAGAATCCAAAAAACATACCTGCCAAACAGCTACCTTTGATTATATACATCCTGCTCAACAGTCAGAAATAAACACCCAGTCACATCTGCCTGGAAGCAGAGTGAGAGGACAGGAAACTTTATGCATAATTAATAAAACACCTGAAACCCACCTAAAATTAGAATTATATGTCACATAATGGCAATGCTTCAGTCAATGACAGATTGCATATAGGATGATGCTTCTCTGAGATTACAATAAAGCTGAAAAATCCCTGCCACCTAGTGACATCGTAGGCGTCATGACATCAAGCACAATGCATTACTCATGTTTTTGTGGCGATGTCGGTGTGAACAGACCTATTGTGCTGACATTGTGTAAAAGTATAGCACATACAGTTATGTGCAGTACATAATGCTTGAAAATGATAATAAATTGGGTTACTGGTTTACATATTTACTAAACTATGTGTTTTAGTGTTATTTTAGAGTGTCCGTTTTATATAATGAAAAAGGTTGCTGTAAAACAGTATGCTGTATTATGCAGACAACAGCTACATACATCTTGTGTTTATCATATGTCTTGATCACACCTTTTTCTGTTGTGCTGCGTTTATTTATTTATTTTTTGGTGTGCAGTAACATACTGTATAAGCCCAGAGCCTAGGAACGATGGGCTCTACCACACAGGCCAGGTGTGTAGTTGGGCACACCATCACAGTTTGTGTCAGTGCCCTCTGTGATGTTAACAAGACAGAATCTCCTTAATGACGCAGGTCTCAGAACACGTCTTTGTCCTTAGCAGCACATGACTGCATAAGAAATATGCAATCAATGAAATGAGATCAATATCACAATAATAACATTAATGACAAATTATTTTAAAAGCACAGAATATTCAAAATATTAATAATATGCATATATTTGATTTATAGTTTTTCCAAAAGTAATAACTAGAAGAGAAAAAGAAAAATTCTAATAATATAAAATATTATGATTTAAGATAATTACCCATAAATAATATATTTAATTAATAAGCTATCAAACACTGAGTACAAGATGGATAATAAATAGAAAACAACTTTTTCATAAAAATAAAATATAGTTGTTAGGCCTGGCTGGTGTAGCTCAGTGGATTGAGCGCGGGCTGGGAACCAGGCAGTCCCGGTTCGATTCCCAGTCAGGGCACATGCCTGGGTTGCGGGCCAGGTCCCCGTGAGGGCCATGTGAGAGGCAACCATACATTGCTGTTTCTCTCCCTCTCTTCCTCCCTTCCCTTCTCTCTAAAAATAAAAAATAAAAAAAAAATCTTAAAAAAAAATATATAGTTGTTAAAATAGAGGATTGGGTATGCTCACAAATTAAATATGCTATAAATCAACATAATTTGAAATTAGTTAAGAGACTATGATTGCCACCTTATAGTAAAATATAAGACCACAGAAGCCATAGACAAGATCTTATAATCGATTAGTGTAATCTACCATGAGTCAGTGCTCTAGGGAAGAAGCATAGACTGATCGGTTCACCAAGTGTCTGGATAATAGTATATGACACAATTCACCCAACTGCAAGTCTGTTGTAAAACGGAATTGATCTGGACCTTTTTTTCCATTTTATTTTGTTTTGTTTTGTGTGTTTATTTAATTTTTATTATCTTCTGGTTAATAAATTCAAATTGCCATGAAAAAAGAAACAAAACATAATTATTGTTGAAATAATCTAATTGTCCATGGACAGATTAATAAGTAAATAAAATAAATATGAGTATACACACGATGGAATATTATTTAACTTTCCAAATATAGGAAATTTTGTCACATTCTCTACAATATGGATAAATCTTGAGGACATTATACTAAGTGAAATAAGCCAATCACAAAATCCATACCTACTATCTGATCCCACTTCTATGACATAACTCAAGGAGTCAAATTTATAGAGATAGAAAGTTGAATTATGGTTTTCAGTAACTAGGGAAAAAGGAGAATTAGGAATTAATATTTAATGTTTATGAAGTTTCAGTTTTACAAGATAAAAATAGTCCTTGAGAGGAATGTTAGTAATTATTACACAAAAATATGAATATATTGAATGCATTTAATAACATAAATTTTATGTTATGTATATTTCACTAGGTTGAATAAACTAATTGTAGGCATTAAGATAAAAACAACCTCATAATTGTTGAAATAAAATATATTAAAATAATGGTTAAATTTGCTAAAAAAAATTACATGTTTAATACTCAGACATTTTTAGAAGTTACAATAGCTTGTTCAACCACTAAACCATGTGATTTTAGGAAAAAACATGTACAAGTAGAAAAAAAATAATGTGTATAATAAATTTAACACTGATAAATCAGAAAAGACAACTTTTTTATTAAACTAAAATTAGTTTTCAGCTTACAAAAATTTATCTAAATTGTGTACACTTAAAAATGTACACTTAAAATACCTGCATTTCTGAGTTAGTTTCTATATTAACATTTCTTTTTTTCTCCACATTGAAAGTATGCAAGTTTCAATTTCTATAATTCCTGGAAATTTCAGAAATATTTAAATTTATAAACACATATCTCTAAGCCAATCACAATAGATGACCTTTAAGAAATTTTATTATCTAATTTGGTAATTCTATCTAGAGATAGGAAAATATTACCCAGTCAGAAAATAAGTGGTAAAGGCCTTTCTGTGTTGTACATATTTAAATAAACAAAAAAACATGAAGAAAAATGTTATAGCTTCAATTTTAAAATTACAGTCATGGGTCCTGAATAAACACAGAAATACAGAAATCCTCAGCCTACATATTCATTTTCCAGAGGATCCAAAATTCATCATTACTTTGAGATCAAAACAGATAAGCATAAAAGATTAATAAACCTTTATGATGCATTCTGTCGTCTTTCACTCAACAGACACAGTCTCAATAACCCACTAGCCCATTAACAGACACCAACCAATGATCAGACCATAAAGGCAAAAGAAGTAGACGGGAGATATCATGTGACTATTCAAAAAGGACAAAAATTAATTCTTACTCTGTTACCAAAGAGCACTAAGTACTCTGCCATGAGAAGGAATGAAGTACTGACATATGGTACACGTGGAAGAACTTACGCCAAGTGAAAGAAGCCTGTCACGAAATACCACATATTGTACAACAGCATTTATATGAAATGGTTAAAGAAATCTATAGAGATAGAAAGTAGATTAGTGGATGTCTAGGGCTGGGGATGGGAGAAATGGAAAGTGATTACAAAGAGGTATAATGTTTTAGGGGTTATATAAATGTTCTAAAATTAGGCTGTGATGTTTACACAATTTGTATATACTAAACACTGTGAGGTTGTATACTATATGTTTTTATTTATAAACTTCTTCTTGCTTTATTGAGGTATATTTGACAGATAAAATTGTATATATTTATGGTGTAAACATAATGGTTTGATATGCATATGCGTTGCAAAATGATTACCATAATCAAGCTAATTAACATTTTCATTATCTCATATTATCTTTGTGGGTACATATGTGGGCAAGAACATTTAAAATCTACTCTTTTAGTCAATTTCAGGTACACAATACCATATTATTAAATATAGTCACCATGCTGTATACTATATAGTATACTTTGCATGGGTGAATTTCACAGTTTATAAATATAATTCTGTAAAATTACTTAAAATATTTCACACAAGTCATATTTCCTGACCTTCTGCACTGATTTCTTTGAATTTTTTATACTTTCATTGAACTGTATTTATTTTGTTTGTTATCTGTTGTATTAGAATAAACTCCATGGGGGTAGAAGTTTGTATGCATATATTGTCCATTGCCCTACCCACAATGTATAAAAGTGTGCGTAGCTTACTGTAGGGTAAAATAAATGTGTTAAATTTGTAAATTAGAGTTAAAATTTTAAAAAAGGGGAAAAGCAATATATAAATATTAACAAATCACCTAAAATAAAAATCTAAGAGTGAAAATCTGAGTTAAAATACATTAATAAAATTAAAGGCAGAATGTACAATATAATAATTTTGTTCTGTGATATATATATATATATATATATATACATTATAACAATTACTATAAATAGTCTAAGATGTTCCCAAAATTAAATTTAAAAAAATTAATGCAAAAACTCCTCAGAGGCCCAGACTGATTTACTGGTGAATTCTGTCAACATTTAAGCATAAAATTATACCAATTCTCTACAATCTCTCTCAGAGAACATGGATGTACACAAAATAATTTCTACCCACTCTGAGAGTCCAGTATTACCCAAATAGCAAAACTCAGTAATGAGATTTCAAGAAAAGAAGACAACACCAATATATTTCAGGAAATAGATACAAAAATCCCCAACAAAATATTAGCAAATTGAATTGAAAAACCACAGATAGAATTGTACAACATGACCAAGTAGGATTTATTCTAGATATGTAAGATTGATTCAACATTTGAAAATCAAATTAATGTAGTACTTATATCAACAGGATAAAAAGGTTACATGTTCATATAAAAAGATGCAAAAAAAGTGTCTATTTAGGTCCTAAGCCCATTTTTAATTGGGTTGTCTGTGTGTTTTTTTGGTTTTGAGTTTTAAAAGTTCTTTATAAATTTTAAATGTTAACCCCTTATCAGATGTATTGGTGAATATGTTCACCCATTCAGTGGGTTGTCTTTTTATTTTCTTAATGGGTTCCTTTGCTGTGCAAAAACTTTTTTAGTTTGATGTAATCCCATTTGTTTATTTTTATTTTGTTTCCCTTGACTAAGGAAATATAACAGAAAAAATATTACTAAGAGAAATGTCAGAGATTGTAGTGCTTATGTTTTCTTCTAGAGTTTTGTATCTAATATTTACGTTTTTAAATCATTTTGAATTTATTCTTGTGTGTGGTATATAAGGTGATCTAGTTTAATTTTTATGCATATTTCTGTCCAATTTTCACAGCTTCATTTATTGACTAAAATATCTTTAGCCCATTATATATGCTTGCTTCCTCTGTCGAGTATTAATTGACAATAAAGTTGTGGGTTTATTCCTGAGCTCTCTGTTCTGTTCCATTGATCTTTGTATCTGTTTTTATGCCAGTGCCATGATGTTTTTATTACATACAGATGGCCAATCAACAATGAAAAGATGTTCAATGTCACTAATTATCAGAGAAATGCAGATTAAAACCACAATGATATATTGCCTCATACCTGCCAGAATGGCTATCACCAATAAATCAACAAACAACAAGTGCTGTCAATGATATGGAGAAAAGTGGACCTGTTTGCACTGTTGGTGGGAATGCAGAATGGTGCAGCCACTGTGGAAAGCAATGTGGAGTTACCTCAAAAAATTAAAAATGGAACTGCCTTATGACCCAGTGATTCCACTTCTGGAAATAAAACCTGAAACACTAATTCAAAAGGATACAAGTAACACTATGTTCGTTGCAACATTATCTACAATCACCAAGATATGAAAGAAGCCAACTGTCTATTAGTAGATGAGTAGATAAAACAACTATTGTACATTTACACAATGAAATACTACTTGGTTGCAAAGAGAAGAAAATTCTACCCTTTGTGACAGCACGAATAGACCTGGAGAACATTGTGCTAAATGAACTAAGCCAGTTGAAGAAAGTAAATACAGTATGATTTCACTTATATGTGCATTCTAATGAAAAAACTGAACTAACGAATGGAATAGAGACAAACTCATAGATAGGGTGCAGGTTGACAGCTCTAAGGAAGGTGGTTAGGAGGTGGAGAGATCAAGGAAAAAACAAGTACTCATGGACATGGACAGCATGTGGTGATTGCGGGGTGCAGGGGAGTGTGTGGAGATGGAACAGGGTACAAGGGGGATAAATTATATGGAAAAATACAAATAGAAATAAGATTAAAAATAAATGAATAAATAAATAGATAAATTTTACAAAGCCCTTGACAAAATTCAATACTTATTATGATAAAAACACTCAGTGAACTAAGACTAGAGAGAAAGTTTCTTAACTTGATAAAAATTATTTACAAAAAATATACAGTTAACATTATATTTAATGTTGAGAAATCTAAAGCTTTCCCACTAAGACCAGGGACAAGTCAGGGTATCTCGTCTTACTAAGATGTCAGTTCTTCCTAGCTTGATCAATATTCTCAATGCAATCTCAACTGAAATATCACAAAGTTATGTTGTAGATGTTATCCAACTGACTCTGTAGTGTGAAGAGGTAAAGGACTCAGAATAGCCAACAAAACATTGAAGGAGGAAAACAAATTTGGAGGGTTAATACTACCTGAATTCAAGAGTAAGTATTGGTATAAAGCTATGGTAATCAAGACCATGTGGTATTGGAAAAGGAATAGACAAATAGATCAATGGAATAGAGAGCTCAGAAATAGACCTCTATAAATATAATAAACTGATCTTTGATAAAGAAGTAAAGGTAGCACAATGAAACAAAAATAGTCTCTTCAATAAATGGAACTAAAATATCTTGACATCTACAAGGAAAAAAAATGAACTGACACACTTAATATTAGACCCTTCAGAAACATTAACTCAAAATGGACTACAGACTTCAATGAAAAAAAGCACAAAATTAAAACTCATAAGAAGATAAAATAGGAGAAAACCATACGACCATGGGTATGTCTGTGGCTTTTTAGATGCCAAAGACACATTCCATGAATGAAATTCCATAACATGTTGAACTTCATTAAAATTGAAACCTCTGCCTTGGTTAAGCTTCAGAACTTTGGGTAAGGAGAGAATCTTTGCAAAAGACACATTGATAACGAAAAGTTAACCAACATGTACAAAGTACTCTTTAAAAACTCAATAATGGTGAAAATATTGCTGCATGGAATATCTGAAATTTTCCTGCCTATATTTTCCTTCAGGGCTTTTTTGGTTTTGAGACTTGTATTTAAGTCTTTTATCCACTTTGAGTTTATTTTTGTATATGGTGTATGTGGATGGTCAAGTTTAATTTTTTTTTCCATGTAGCTGTTCAGATCTCCCAACACCATTTGTTGAAGATACTATTTTTACTCCATTTTAGGATCCTTCCCCTTTGTCAAATATTAATTGACCATATAGACATGGGTTTATTTCTGGGCTCTCTAATCTTTCCATTGATCTATGTGTCTGTTTTTACTTCAGTAATAAACTGTTTTGATTACAGTGGCCTTGTAATATAGTATGATATCAGGTGTTATAATATCTCCTACTTTGTTCTTTCTCAAAATTTCTGAGGCTATTTGGAGTCATTTTAGGTTCCATATAAATTTTTTAAATTTTTTTCTATATCAGTGAAATATGTCATTGGTATCTTAATAGGGATTGCACTGAATCTATAAATTTCTTTGGGTAGTATGGACATTTTGATCATGTTGATTCTTCCAATCCATGAGCATGGTGCATGCTTCCATTTTTTTGTGTCTTTCTTAATTTCTTTCCTCAGTGTTGTGTAGTGTTATGAGTACAGGTCTTTTACCTCCTTGGTTAGGTTTATTCCTAGCTACTTTTTTTTTTCTTGTTGCTATCATAAGCAGGACTTTTTCCTAATTTCTGTTCCTAATGTTTCGTTGTTGGTATACAAAAATACCTTCAATTTCTGAATATTGATTTTGTATCCCACTGTTTTGCCAAATTCACTTATTCTATTTAGTAGTTTTTTGGTGGAGTCTATAGGATTTTCTATGTACACTATCATGTTATCCACAAACAATGACAGTTTTGTTTCCTCCTTTCTGATTTGGATGCCTTTTATTTCCTTTTCTTGTCTGATTGCTGTGGCTAAAACTTCCAGTACTATGTTGGATAGAAGTAGTGATAGTGGACAAGCTTGTCTTGTTCCTGATCTTAGTGGGAAAGATTTTAGTTTTTTCCCATTGAGTATAATGTTGGCTGTAGGTCTCTCATATATGGCCTTTATTATGTTGAGGAATGCTCCATCTACTCCCACTTTGCTGAGTGTTTTTCTCATAAATGGGTGCTGTGCCACATCAAAGGCTTTTTCCTCATTTATTTATATGATCATGTGATTTTTGTCTCTCCTTTTCTTTATGTGATGTATTACGTTTATTGATTTGTGTATGTTGTACCATCGTTTCATCCCTGGAATGAATCCATTTGATCATGGTATATGATTTTTTTAATATATTGTGGGATGCAGTTTGCCAATATTATGTTGAGGATTTTAGCATCTATGTTCATCAGTGATATTAGCCTGTAGTTTTATTTCTTTGTTGTTATGTCCCCTAGAGCAAGGGATATAAAGGAAAGAATGAACAAATGGAACTACATCAAATTGAAATGTTTCTACATAGCTAAAGAAAACATCATCATAGTGAAAACACAGCCAAACTTATGGAAAAATATATTTTCCAACGATACCTCAGACAAGGATTTGATCTCCAAAATATATAAAGAACTCACAAGACTCCACACCAGCAAGGCAAATAATCCAATTAAAAAGTGGGCAAAGGGCCCTGACTGGTGTGGATCAGTGGATTGAGTGCTGGCCTGCAAACTGAAGGGTCACTGGTTGGATTCTCAGTCACAACACATACATGGGTTGTAAGCCAAGTCCCCAATAGGGGTCAACCACAAATTGATGTTTCTCTCCATGTCTTTCTCTTTCCCTTCACCTCTCTCTAAACACAAATAAATAAAGCCTTTAAAAAAAATTTTAAATTTTTAAATGAGCAAAAGACCTGAACAGACATTTCTCCAAGGAGGACAAATAGAGGGCCCAGAGACATATGAAAGGATGCTCAGCATTGTTAGCCATCAGAGAGATGCAAATTAAAACCACAATGAGATTCTCCTTCACACTGGTCAGAATGGCCATCATAACCAAATCAACAAACAACAAGTTCTGGCCAGGTTGTGGAGAAAAGGGAACCCTAGGATACTGTTGTTGAAAATGAAGACTGGTGCAGTCACTATGGAAAACAGAATAGAATTTCCTCATAAAACTAAAAATGGAACTGCCTTTTGACCCAGTGATTCCATACCTGGGATTATACCCTATGAATTTTGAAATACCAATCCAAAAGAACCTATGCACCCCAATGTCCATAGCAACACTATTCACAATAACCAAGTGCTGGAAGCAGCCTAAGTGCCCATAAGCAAATGAGTGGATCAAAAAACTGTGGTACATTTACACAATAAAATACTAAGTAGCAGAAAGAAAGAAGGAATTTCTACCTTTATCAACAACATGAATGGAACTGGAGAGTATTATGTGAAGTGAAATAAGCCAGGATGTGAAAGACAAATACCATATGATCTCACCTATAAGTGGAACCTAATCAAGAAAACAAACAGGGATACAAAATAGAAATAAAGAACAAACTGATAGTGACCAGAGGGGAGGATAGAAAGGAGTAACAGGGAAAGATATGGAAGGGTCAAGTCAAGAAACTTGTATAAAGGACCTATGAAAAAAGACAACGAGGAATATGATTGAATATGGAATTTGGGTGGTGGGGAAGGCAGGGAAGAGCAGTGGGGTAAAAGTGGGGACAACTGTAATTTAAAAAATAAAAAGTAAACAAATAAAACTAAACTTTTAAAACAGTGGTCAAAAGTTTTGACCAGTTTTGGAGTTTTTCAGCTCCAAATCTATTCTCCACCCAAGTTTAATTCCTGCTACATTCCTCCCGTGCAGCCTTTTTCCTAACATCTCCACATTAACCATAACAAAAAGAGTCACCATTAATTAATTATTTGGTGGTAAATTGGATAATAGCTATAGTTTCAAATACATTGTATAGAAACCCTGTAAATCCTCCAACCAAGATAGGAGTATCCCTACAATTCTCATAAATTTAGTTATATCATTTATCCTCAAACTCATACTTTCATGTCCATTTCTTATAAAGTTCTGGAGTTACTACAAGTTTCATAACTTAGTATTTCATTTAATAGGCAGTCCACTAATTTTGTAAGAAGTTCTAAAAAATGTCAAATTCCTGAAGAAAATTTAAATATGTGCTACTTAATATCTATAAAATACACAATGAGAAAAAGAGCTCGTGAATCCTCAATCCAAATGAGATTTCCTAATGAGGAGTATGGAAATAATTAACCCCCTTAATTTTCTAGCATAATCTTAAATGTTCAGACATGGAGGGTATAGTTTTAATTCTGACTCCATTTTTTCCTTTTCTTATCATTCGCCTTCAAAGGATGAATGATAAAGTTGTGATTATATATATATATATATATATATATATATACACATATATATGTAATGAATATATATACATATATATGCCTTCCATGTAGTATATACACACAAACAATAGAATATTACTCAGCCATGAGAAAGAAGAAAATTCTTCACATAGAACAACATAGATGAACCTTGAAGGCAAGCTAAATGAAATAAATTAGAGAAAAACAGTAATATTAGGAAATATTATCTTTAGGATATCACTTATATGTAAAATCTAAAAGAGGTGAACTTAGCCTCAATAATAAGGGAGCAAACAACCTGATTAAAACATGAAGCAAAGGTCTTAACAGACACCTCACTAAAGAAGATATACACAAGATGGCAAATAATTATATGAAAACATGTACCTAACTATATGTCATCATCAAATGCAAATAAAATATCAATGAGATATTACTACACACCTATTAAAATGGACCAAAACTCAAACGCTGACAATACCAAATTATAGTGAGGCTCTGGAGCAACATGAACTCTCTTATGCTGCTGGTAGGAATGCAAAATGGTACACTTCTCTGGAAGACAGTCTGGTAGTTTCTTAAAAACTGAGCATTCTCTTACCATACAGTTCAACAATTACATGCCTTAGTATTTAGCCAAGGGAGTCAAACACTTACGTCACATAAAAACCTACACATGGATGTTTATAGTAGCTTTATCCATAATTTCCCCAATTTAGAAGCAGCCAAGGTGTTCTTAATTTGGTGAAGGATTGATAAATTGTGGTACATACAGACACTGATATATTTTGCTATAATAAAGAAATGAGCTATCAAGCTATAAAAAGATGTGGGGGGAGTTTAATGCATGACACTAAGTGAAATAAGCTACATACTGCGATTCCAGATATACAAGATATGCATTCTGGAAAGGGCAAAACTATTGAGACAGTAAAAAGATCAGTGGTTGCCAGTGTTCAGGTGTGGGGGGAGGGGTGAATAGACAGAGCACATAGAATTTTTAGGGCTGTGAAAACAGTCTGTACAATACCATGATTATGGATATACGGCATTACTATTTTCCCAAACCCATGTAATGTACAACATCAAGAGTGAATATTAATGTGAACTTTGGGTGATTATGATATGCATTGTAAATTTTTCAGTTGTAATAAATGTGCCACTATGTTGCAGGATGCTGGTAGTGGGAAAGCATGTGGGAGTTCAGGTGTATATGGGAAATTTCAGTTTTGTTGTGAATCTAATATTGTCTAAAAAAAAAGGAAATAAAATCCCCAACAAAACCCCAAATAAATACACCTGTTATTAGCTATTGAGACAGAGCTCCATTTTTAGTTTTTATCAACTAGAGGAAAAATATAATATTTAATTATATTAGAGTATTTATGAGTTAAGATTAACACTATGAAATAGTATTAATTGAACAAGTTAAAATAACAGAGAATACTCTTTTAAAACATTGTTCTCAATATATGTCATCTTTATAGCTTTCATGCCAACTTAAATAATATAAACTCCCATTATTTAATAGTAATTATTTACCAGGCACAGATGTATACTTCACATGTTCGCTTTAATTATCATGACAAGTTAGAGAATACACTTTTTTATATTTTACAGTAACTTGTGCCAGTCTCTGAGCTAGCCAGAGGCAGAAATGAGGAGCATCTAGTCTAAGAAGCTCCTAATCCCTGTCCACCACTGTGTCTTATTCTGTAACATTGAAACATTTGATCTGAATTTGGTACAATAAAACAATTAGTGTGCAAAATAAATTTGAAAATAGTCTGCTATATAAGAGCTAACTCACCACTAATTAAAAAATAAAGTAGAATTCAAAACCTTACAAATGACCAAAGCATTATTGAAAAATAAACATACTGAAGTCAATGTTCTCTTTCATACATAAAAGTTACTTGTTGTACCGTAAATGCATTTTAACAGTATAGAAAATAAAGATCAAAAGTTAAAAAGAAAGTGGTAAATTATACAAAACAATGAAAAATGAAATAAAAGTGATCATTACAAATGGCTACATTATTGGGTAAATTCTCCAAAATCTTAGAAAAATATACCAAATAGAATTTAAACATTTAAATTTAAAGTACATAGAATAATGGTAACATATATAGCATCATATGCCATTATTTGGAAATATATTTGTTCTTCATGAAAAAATAAAAGTGATTAATTAGACAATCTAAAGTTTATGGACAGAAGTGGGGCACATTTCAACCTAAAATACAATTTTAAAAAACATCTAAGACTGTTTTATATTTTCACAAAATTTCTATTATATGTGATTAGTATTTAAATAAGTAGCATGAATTTATATTTTAGACCATACTACATATATGATTTGGGGAAAATTCATCAAAACGGACAAATGCTGTATCAATTTAAATTCAGCAATGACATAGCTCTCAAATTGATGATGTACATTAAATAAAAAATGCTAATAGATGTTTGAAATTGATTAATTCTGTTTTCTTTCACTATTGTTTGGCATAGAAATAAGAAAGTTTTAATATATGGACTATCTTGTTGGTGAAAATGCATTAGGTGTGTACACCAAAGGTAAAGTCTGTCTTTCTGATCTCCACACACACACACATATATATATGTATAAAATAAAATAAAATAAAATAAAATAAAAAACACCAATACAACTTTCATGGGTTAGTGATGGTAGTACAGGGGCAGCAATGGTATAAGTGAGTAAAGCCCTTTGCAAGTGTTGGTGACTGATAGAGCATCAATTCTGTGTTAGTTCTCAGGTTTAATGACAAAAGAACCCCTAGAGGCACAGTTAGTAAGAAGGGGAAATAAAAATCAACTGCAAATTAATGTTATTTATATTTTAAACAAAATGGAAGACCTTGGAGATATATTGTACAGAGCTGATTAGATCAAATAATAAAGTATGAATTTGAAAAGATGGAAGATTTGTCCTTATCCTTTGATGTTTGCCTCAGACAGCGAGGTGTTATTCTGGAGAAGATGTTAATCTCCTATAATAATTATGAAAGATTAGCTTCTGCACTAACATTTATGAAAAAAATCACATTTTGAAGAATCAGGGATTTGTCAGTTCAAAACAAATGTCACTTAACTGTATGAACTTCAAAGGATATTTTGAATAAACATTCTACAAATCATAGAGTCAAAGAATCCTGGAATGAGAAGAGAGTATACAGTATTCAAGCATAAGATGGTTATTTTCAAGTAATAATAAGGAAAATATAAGATGTGGCTTAAATTTGCTTTTGCCACAGAGCCATGGATTACTAGCAGTTTAAATAAACATATGAGATTTATAGTGAGAATTGATGGTTCTTGCTGCAGCCGCACATTTCAGGTGATATTAAAGCCCTATACAGTCTCCACCCCAAATCTTATCCTGTGAAAACTGTATGCAGAGCGGACAAAAGGAGATTTACAGTTGTTAATATGGAAAATAATATAATCATTAATAAAAAACAAGACAAGAATAAACTGTTATCATACTCACAACTGTAAACCTGCTTTTGCACCACCCTGTATTCAGACAACTGATTTTAATAAAGTCACCATTTATTAAGGATAAAAATTTATAACTGTTCTTTTTATACTTTTTAAAAAATATATTTTATTAATTATGCTATTACAGTTGTCCCATTCCCCCCCTTTATTCCCTTCCACCCCGCACCCCTCCACTCCCCACCCTTTAGTTTTTGTCTATGAGTCATATACATAAGTTCTTTGGCTTCTACATTTCCTATACTATTCTTAACCTCCCCCTGTCTGTTTTCTATCTACCATTTATGCTACTTATTCTCTGTACTTTTTCCTCCTCTCCCCCCTCCTACTCCCCTGTTGATATCCCTCCATGCCTTATAGAAATCCCTTTAACATTTCATATAATAAAGGCTGCATGATGATGAACTCCTTGAACTTGACCTTATCTGAGAAGCACTTTATTTGTCCTTCCATTCTAAATGAAAGTTTTGCTGGATAGAATATTCTTGGATGTAGGTCCTTACCTTTCATGACTTGGTGTACTTCTTTCCAGCCCCTTCTTGCTTGAAAGGTCTCCTTTGAGAAATCAGCTGACAGTCTTATGGGAATCCCTTTGTAGGTAACTGTCTCCTTTTCTCCTGCTGCTTCTAAGATTCTCTCCTTATTTTTAATCTTGGGTAATGTAATTATAATGTGCCTTGGTATGTTCCTCTTTGGGTCCCGCTTCTTTGGGACTCTCTGAGCTTCCTGGACTTCCTGGAAGTCTATTTCCTTTGCCAGATTGGGGAAATTCTCTTTCATTATTTGTTCAAATAAGTGTTCAATCCCTTGGTCTTCTTCTCCTTCTGGCATCCCTGTGACCCAGATGTTGGGACGTTTACAGATGTCCTGGAGTTTCCTAAGCCTCTCCTCATTTGTTTGAATTCTTGTTTTTTTCATTCTTCTCTGGTCGGATGCTTTTTTCTTTCTTGTGGTCCACTCCATTGATTTGAGTCCCAGTTTCCTTCTCATCCCTATTGGTTCCCTGCACATTCCCCCTCATTTCCTTTAGCGTATCCTTCATTTGTTCAACTAATTGTGACCAACTTTCATCCAATTCTGTGAGCATCCTGATTACCAGTGTTTTGAACTGTGCATCTGATAAGTTGGTTATCTCTTTGTCACTTAGTTGCATTTTTTTTCTGGAGTTTTGATGTGCTCTTTCGTTTGGGCCATTTTTTTTTTCTCTTGGTGCACCGGTTACTTTAAGGGGCAGAGCCTTAGGTGTTCACCAGGGCGGGGTAACCTACAGGGTTGTGTTGTGATGCTTCCTTTTGGTCCTGGGCCTGGGAGGGAGCAATGGTGCTTGCTCCAGTCACTGCAGGCTCCTGGTCACCCTCCCCAATGAGCTCTCCTGTGAGTCTGGGAGCCGCTCCTGCCACTGCCTCAGGCCCCACAGGTGCTTTCAACAGGTGGTCTGAGGCTTTTTTTTTTCCCGTGATGGTGGGCTACGTGGTCTGCTCTGCTCCCCAGCTCCTTCTCCCAGTCTATCTGAGCGCAAATGAGGGACTGCCCGGTTCACCAGTCTTGGCCCCACTGGTTCCCACGGGCTTCTCCAGGTGCACTGGCTGTGGGCTTCACTGAGTGTGAGGGCTGCGTTTTGGCCAGGCGTGCCCGCTGCAAATGCCGGCAAACTGCCGTCTCAGCACACACGCTCTCCGCCCAGCTCCACCCTCCTTACCGGTCTGGGTGAACATGTCCTCTCTAACTTCTTGGCTGTGGGACTTCTACTCAGTTTGATTCTCTGCCCATTCTGGTTGTTTGTTTTGCTTTTTAAATTGTTGTCTTTCCTCCTTTGGTTGTGAGAGAAGGCACAGTGTGCCCACCTATGCCTCCATCTTTGCTGGAAGGCCTGTAACTGTTCTTTAAATATAAATAGAACAATGTACTAAGAGGCTTTAAGGGTTTAAACATTGGAATTGTAGATCACACATTCCCTATTCCAATGTTCCTGAGCACTTTCATTTGTTTTGATGTTAAGAAGAATAAAGCTTTGTAATAATATATATTCATTTGTGATTGTATATATTATATTTGTAATTGGCATCTAGATCCCGGGTTTTTTTTTTTTAATTTGTTTTGTTTTATTTTTTTATGAGTTTCTTTGAGCCAAATCAAAGACAATTACTAGGAAGCAAGATCTGAAATTCTCTCTAGATGCCAGAATTACTATTCAGCTATTTTCTCATGTTCACCTTGATTATTTCATTAGCTTCAAAATAGCATGACTTCTCATTTAATACAGTAGTTTTCTTTGTTCATCCTACTGTTTGGTTATCCACTGGTATACAACACACCAGCACAGAAGCTGGGGTTGGAAACAACAAATCTCTTATCGTCACTCATAGTTTTATGTGTGGACTGGACTTAGCTAAGCAAGTCTGCTGTTTTGCTTGGGGCTTCCTAACTCATTGCAGTCAGATGGCTCCTGGGCACAGGGTCATGTGGAGTCTGGAGAAGCAGGCTCCAATGTTTGTGTCTCAATCCCTCTTCTCTCTCTTCTCTGTAGTCAGAGGGCCACTCTCTTTCCATCTGACATTTACACATGGTCTCTGCCCATGGTCTCTCCCTATGGTCTCTTCAGTAGTATAGACAAATGTTTGTATACCTTTCTCTCAGGTATCCCCACAGTGGGAATCCCAGTAAGCAGAAACTGACAACTTTCATAAAGGCTAGTTTGGGATGGAATTACCATTTCTTCTGACACATTCTTAGGTCACAGGGTCAGTTTAGGTTCAACATGGGAGGGACTATACCAGAACATGAATAATAAAAGATGTGTTTATGGTAGAGTTGTAACAGGGAATAAAAACGTTATACTACTCTGACTTAGCATGAAATGGAATTAGAATAAGATGTACTAACAAAATGGTACAAGAACTCACACACTGACTGTTCTCTTATAAGCACATTGCCAGCACCAGCAGTTAAAGTTCCTGCTTATGCAAGAAATGGCCTTGACCACAACTTCAGCTGACAGAGATTGCCCAACTACAGGAATTTGGCTGGTGCTGACCAGCCCTGATGCTGACATTAAGGATCCATATCAGGACCAGCAAGGATACTCCCTGCACATCCCCAGCCTCTCCCCCGATCTCTTTGTTCTGCTTTTACTCTCCCTCATTATGAACCTCCTGCCCGCACTGAGATGCTAAGATGAGCTTTGGCACTAGAGTCCCCCATCTTCCAGGTTGCTGACACCTGAATAAAATCTCTTTCCTTTTTTTTTCACCAGCACCTGTCTCACGAGTTTGGCTTTCATTGCACCCAGCAGCCAAAGCTGTATTTTTGGTTACACGGTGATATTTGCAGGCTGACTACCACACCTACTTTACAGTTAAAATGAGAAATTACTCTATTCTTTATAAATAACAAAAAAATAGTGTGGTGGGGGCACAGAGATATTTTTCATATTGCATAATACAGATGGAAATAACTCTGAAAGGAAAAGTTTACGAAGTGGTTTCTGTCCTTTCCTAGGCTCAGAAACTCCTGAGGAATCATTTTTTATAAATTGTCCTTGAAGCCCTCACTCAAAGAATTTATAGGAACATACCAGATCCCGGGTTCATGAGACATCAGTATAGATTACTATGTACTGAAACAAACACCTATACCTTAATGTCATAACTGTTTATCTAGAAAGAAGTAACCAGTGTGGATAAGATTCCATTGCACCCAAGAATGGAAACTAGTCATGCACCACTGAAGGGGCTTCAAAAATAGAACTAAAAGGTGACAGTACCTTGGAGCGGATGACTTTCCCGAGTTCATGTAATCTCTGCCCACCCAGTCTTATCTCTCATAACTACAAGTAAGGAGTGACTGGGACATTAGAAAATTGACTAGAAATTGTGGGATTTTTTTTTAAACTATGCTTTTATTTTCCTGCTTTGTTTTGGTGTTTTGTCAGTCCTATATTCATTCTCAAATCACGTAACATTGCATCAGATAAAGTCTGTTACATTTTATAGCTTTGTTGCCAACATGACACTAAGATTGCCACTGCTAGCTGAGCATGTGTTTATGAAATTCCAGCTGTTTTAATCCCTCTTCTCCCTTTTTCTTACTCTTGGATACAGGCAGGTAGCTAACTCATTAGGTGGAATAATTTTCCTTGAGCTAGATATATGTGTAATTGATAGAATCACTGCCACTGAATTCTCTCGGGTAATGGCTTGGCTGCACGACTGCTTATTGAAGGTAAAAGGAGTGAACTTCTACATTGTTCACTGCTCCTGTCACTTCGAATCAGGCCTACGTGCCATCAGAAGCCAGACAACTAATCCAGAGCGTATTAGTTCCCATTCTAAAGCTGCTCAGCACTGTGAGGCATCTAATTACTACCAACTCAACTAGTTTCATAAATTTAGGGAAAAGACACATTGCCATTGACAAACCTGCTTCCTTTCCTGTGTGGTCCACAGCCAGCCCATGTCTCCAGCTTCTTTGCTTCTAAGTTGATCTAAGTGATAAAATGAGATAAGGATGAAAATGTGTCACTTCTACGGTAAAATAGTAAAAAAATAAACAAAATTTTGCCTTTGTCTAATTCCTTATCCCCTAGGCTGTCTAATTCTAGGTATAATTCTAAATTAATCTGAAATCACAGATTGAATTTATAAACCTTTGGGGCCTGAATTAGTTTCCCCTAAAGAACTGCTTCACACCTGTAACATATATACTGTTCTATGCTGGACAGTCAGCAAAATACGGCATTGTATACTGTAACCAATATAGAAACTGGTACACGTAATTGGAGGTTGGTGTAACAAAAATAATTAAATATTTGACTTTGGATTAAGAAGTTGGACACTGAGTAATAAACAATTAGAGGTTAGAAAGTTGTTGATATATGTCATTTAGGTAAAAATATGTGAATGAAATGTTGCCTATTATAACTTCGGAGGCAAACCTCAAGATTTGAGACATGGGATCTTCTGGCAAAGTAGTTAAAGTGAAGTTTTAGTATGTATGGCTGACTTTTAGGCATTTGATAGAGTCCTAATAGAATTACATGAGCTCAGGAAAATAATGGTTACCTTCTAAGCCAATATGAAAATATATTCATAAAGTCTGGGAATTTGAGGTCTTAAATGGTTAGAAATTTTTTAAAAATAGGAAATAAAAGATTGTTATTGTTTATTGGGGAGATATGTGGAGATGTGGGAACAAAAGGAAGTGAATTATTACTAATTGCATTCTGCATAGGTTTAGCATGATGTCAATACCATGCAGAACTGAAATATCCGATGCTATGAGATTAACCCTTGTCTTTGGGCTGAGGGGTTAACAAGATAAATTATTTGACAAACACTGGCTTCTTCTCTAATACGATCACAGACTAGGTTCCAATACTATTTCCAGTTTCTGTTATAGAATGGTACCATCTTATCCTCCAGCCTTTAACTCCTCTTCAGCATTAATATTTGGTGGAATATCAGGCCCTCTCTTGGAGTGATTTGGACTGGGTTTTAAGCTTTCCAGTTGTAGTTTTATGACTTGTCAAACTAATGATGTTTACCCTGGTTGCCCGTTCAGCATTCAACAAGTATTGCAGCTTCCAGTACTCATCACTAGCTCATTTTCATGAAGCAAGTTTAAGTTCTCAAATGATCTTGCTTTCTAGAAAGTATAGTTTCTCTTTGTAGGCTGGTCTACAGGACATCAATTTTGGACATGTTGGTCTTTACCTTTCCTTAGGGCTTAAAACAACCTGCAGTAAATCATAAAGTGAGCTGTGAATATTGTGCACCCCCCCCCAAGGAAAAAATATGTCAAATGTCCTTGAAAATATGTCCATGAAAAATAAATCCCTGGAGGGTTTTGGACCATGAGATTAGGAGGAAGATGACTAAACAAAAACAAACAAACAAACAAAAAACAGATCAAAAGTTTCAAAAGGAAATTTATTCCAAGTCTGAAAAACCACATAATGTTTGTCCCACGATATTCTAACATTGCTAGAAATGTAACATTCTACCAATCAATAATGACTGGGTTTGCTTACTTTTTCTAAGTGAGAGATTTCATGGAGGTTATCCTGTCATTGGTCCAATATTTTAAACTGATTTTGGGATGTGCCAAACTATCTTCTTTATTTCAAAGTTTCCCAGACAAAAGCAACTCTATCTGTACCTTATGGAGAGGACTGCACATGCCCTAAAGACCCTGGACCTGGCCCTCGACGCAGGGCTGTGTGGTGCTTTGGCTCCTCTGCATTTAGGTGGGTGGTAAGATTTTAGTTTTAAAGGTACACAAAAATGTTTTTTAACCCTAAGAGAAAATACATTTTTAGGTTAAATATGTAATACACAAAATTAATGTATTTATCTTTATATTAATGCAGATGTAAAATATAATTTTAATAATTTTGAAAAAGGAGTGTGCCATGAAGGCAAAACTAACTAAAATCATCAAGTTTCAATGTTGCAATGAAACTGCTGGCTCAAAAGGCAGTTACATTTTTATTTTTCTGAGGAAATTCCATACTGTTTTCCACAGTGGCTGCACCAGCCTGCATTCCCATCAATGGTATACTAGGGTTCCCTTTTCTCCACATCCTCTCCAACACTTATTCGTTGATTTGTTTATGATGGCCATTCTGACAGGTGTGAAGTGGTATCTCATTGTGGTTTTAATTTGCATCTCTCTGATGGCTAGTGATGCTGAATGTCTTTTCATACTAAGAGCCCTGAAACACCAATCCAAAAGAACCTATGCACCCCAATGTACATAGCAGCACAGTTTGCAATAGCCAAGTGCTAGAAGCAACCTAAGTGCCCATCAGTAAATGAGTGGATCAAGAAACTATGGTACATTTGCACAATAGAACACTATGCAGCAGAGAGAAAGAGGAAGCTCCTACTCCTTTGTGACAGCATGGATGGAGCTGGAGAGCATTATACTAAGTGAAACAAGCCAGGCAGTAAGGGACAAATACGATATGATCTCACCTCTAACTGGAACATAATCAACAAAAGAAAAAAGTAAACAAAATATAACCAGAGACATGGAAATTAAGAACAATCTAACAATAACCAGAGGGGACGGGGACAATGGGGGGAAGGGTTTTCAGGAACATCTATAAAGGACACATGGACAAAACCAAGGGGGAGGGTGGAAGCAAGGGAGGGAGGTTGGTTTGGCTGGGGTTGGGGGTGGGAATGCAGACAATTCTAATTGAAGCACAATAAAATACTTTAAAAAAAGTTTCAATGTTGTTCTGGTTGGAATGAAAGTGCAATGGATATTTGGTGTCAAAAATGACAAACTGGTAGAGACAGTGATATACTTCCAGTCAATATTTATTATTATTTTTCTTAATAGTCAAAGAAAACAATTATATTGGTCAACTTGCATTTCTTGCATTTAGATGCCTCTATGTATTTATTGTTCCCAAAGGAGAAAAAGGAAATTGTCAGTTTCAGGCATGGATATTTAATTAATATTACATATATCTTATCCATATTCCCTCTCATTCTCCACCAGCTCAGTGATGCAGACACCCCTGGGACATCATGTAAAATGGGCGTGTGTCCCTGAAAGAATGCATCAAAGGTCCCTGATAAGCCACACCATACTTTGATGTGAGCGTGAAATGTTTTATTATGTTAAGTCACTAAGAGTTGAGGTTATATGTTAGTCACTAATGTTATGTACCCCACATAACACCAGGGTAACTTGAATAAACCAGAATATCTTTTGAGTTAATCTTCTTAATTAACAGATAATATATTCATTCATGATACATTTTATGACATATATTCTCACTTTATGAATCCTAAGTATACTACAATAAGAAAATACTTCTATATTTTCAAAGATAGAAGAGCCATAATTTTTTTTTCTGCCAAACAGGCTAATATCTAATTTATTTTTTTTAAAATTTAACTCCTAAGACTAAATACTCTCAAACATGCACATATACCTTTAAAAATTGCCTCTGTTGCCCTGGCTATGTGGCTCAGTGGACTGAGTGCTGGCCTGTGAACCAAAAGGTCGCTGGTTCAATTTCCAGTCAGGGTGCATGTCTGGGTTGCAGGCCAGGTCCCCAGTAGAAAATGTGTAGGAGGCAACCACACATTGATGTTTTTTTTTTTTCCCTTTCTCCCTCCCTTCCCTTCTCTCTAAAAATAAATAAATAAAATCTTTAAAAAAATTGCCTATGATTCATATTACACAAAGAGAATAAAGCCATTTTTCCTGCTGCAGGATAACCTCTGATATGACTTTTTATTTTAACTTGCTGTACCTATATTAAAGAGTCTCAAACACACATCTTAAATTTCCTACCCCTTGAGATTTAGAGCATCACTTTCTTTTTTCATACAATGAAAATAACATTATTCATAGTGATTGTCATAACTGTAATAGCTTTTAACTTACCTACTATAGGTAAAAAATATTTTGTAAATTGTAAAGCACTGAATTATTGAAATTGGTGACTATTATATTGAATCATAAATATAAGAACCTTTGCTGGCTAGTATAAAAGCAAACCAATCTCTAGCAATAGTCAATTTACAACATTCTTATGCCTTCTAAGGGATAAGAAAAACAATAGAGAGAATTAAAGATAAACTTTGGTTAAACTTTTTGCTTTTATGAAGATTTGTATTATGAAACTTAGAAATCATATCAAAACTCCTTTCACTAAATTGAGAATAAGGTCTAGTATAAAACTGTAACATAGCAATGTCTATTACAGAAAACATTATGGCTGTAAAAGACACAACACATCATATTTTACTAATAGGTAGAAATGAGAACATAGTTTATTTTTCCTTTAAATCTTAGACGCCAGACACAGTCAAATATTAAGGTAGGGAGACAACCAAATAACCCTGCTTTGAGTCCATCTTATTCTCCATTTTACAGAGGATCTAAGTAAAATTCAGAAACAATTATCGCTTTCTTTCCTTAAGTTTACATGGCAAATTCATGAATGCCAATGTGCCAACAAGCTAAATAGTACTAATGGGTAACCGATGAACTTCAAACAATAGGATGAGCCAGCGAGAATAAGTGTGAGGGAGTATTTTGTAGAGGCTGTCTTCTATAAAAGAATTCCTCAAAATATCATGCCATGAAATAAACATAAAGGATTTATTTAAACCTCTGAAAGTTGCATGCATTTCTATTTGAATAGTTTCAAATTCCATATTCTTTAATTTTTTTTGACTAATGTTGGGGAAAATAGATATTTTGCAAACTTGTTCAAATGTATGTGTTACCAGAGTATTTTCTTTTTCTTAATTAAAAAAAATTGGATTTATATATTAGATGACCCTGCTAGATGGGAAAATTTTTTATTATTCAAAATAAAATATAAAATATGTTCTAATTTTTTCCTTACTCCAACAACAGCAAAGTTTCTTCACTGAGTTTAAGAAATGGATTAAGTTATTTTTTATTTAAACACTCCATCATAATTTCAAGAGTAAACACATTATTATTCAAAAATTTACTTTGGAATAATTTTAGATACTTTACAATAACATCTGTGCGTGTATATAAACAAAGATATATTTAAATTCCTGATTACTGGATACATATTAAGCAGTAAATACAAAAATACTTGGAATTTTATTCACCAATAATGAAGATTTTATGATGTTTTTCTAAAGCTTATTCATTTAATATATACTTATCTCCAGGTTCAAAGCCCAAACCAAATATATTTTTTGTGAATTTTAGTGTATTGGCATAAATTATTGCTTATTATTCTTGGTATATAAATGAGTGATAAGTACATAAAAATTCCACTCAAAGAAAAAAAAAGCAAGTGCAGGAAAAATGGATATAAGTAACTTTAGATGAAAGAAAAAGAACAATAGTGGGGTATCTCCTGAAACACAAAAAAATGAATGACTATATTGTAGGAATGATTAGAACTAGTTTATCCTTGGAGACTTTAAAAAGAGGTATTCCTGGACATTTTAAGCAGTCTCTTATTCAGAATTTCTATGTTCTTGAAAATATTATGGGCATAGAATGGATCCATCTGTCTACTCTCAGACAAAAATAACAAAAACGTGGATGCTTAGAAACCACTCCAATATTGAAAAGAAAAAACTCAAAATAACAAAGCTAAGCATAAATTTCAGTGTATGTCACTTACTGATACCCAACACAATCGGAGAAGAAAAGCAAAAACAACTCTATACATTTAAGTCTCTAGAGTTTGCATATATGGGAGAGATAATTTTGTTCAGCTTTTCTATTTTTTCTAAGTATGTAGAGAAAGGAGCATATTCAATATTGACTCGTTCATTGGTCTATTGTCCATGAAATAATTTTAATTTGGTTTGGAAGTAATATGGTAAATTACTTAAGCATTCCAATATATGGCAACAAAGGCTTCTCAATGTTGATACATTAACACAATTATGTAGAGCAGTATTTGAATAAGTTGGATAATTATTTCCTCGAATGACTTGCTTAATATGTGGCTATGTCCTTTCATATATCTTATATCTCAATACATGGTGAAGAAAAATGATAGGAACAAAAATTGACATATTAGACTCATTAATAATATAAGAATATGTTTACTATTCAAACTGATATTTTAGATTTCATGCCACTGATAAATGGCATTGAGGTTCAGTTTGTCTAAATGAACTGTGATTAGAGCTGTGACACCGATTATTCTAATGTCTTATAATTATTACAAAACTTTATAAGAATTTACTAATTATTTCTTAAAGATTTTTACTTATTTTTAGAGAGAAGAGAAGGGAAGGAGGAAGAGAGGGAGGAAAATATCAATGTGTGTTTGCCTTTTACACATCCCCAACCAGGTACCTGACCCACAACCAGGCATGTGCCCTAAATGGGAATTGAACGGGCAACCCTTTGGTTCTCCAGCCAGCACTCAACCCACTGAGTCACACCAGCCAGGGCAGAATTTACTAATTTTTAATCCTCAGCTTTAGTAGATTGTTAGCATTTGAGGATGTTGTTCCAGCTTTGGCACATTTTTCATCTATAAAATGTAATTTTCAAAATATTTGTGGAAAATATTTTAGTTATTGAATAGTTGTATTTATTTTCCTTTTTAATACTATGATAGCTAAATAATTATTCCATAACCATAAATATTATTCTCTATTGTTATGAGACAATATTAAGTGCTGTCATTTTACACATTCTTTTTAACATTTCAGCACACTTAATGGCATACCTATATTTCTACAAACTAACAGAATCTATGTATACAATATCAATTTATAATTCTATTTATCTAATATAAAATTAGCCATTTTAAAACATACAATTAAATGGAGTTTAGTACATTTACACTGTTGTAGAACCATCACCACTATCTAGTTCCAGAATATTTTTATGGCCCCAAAGAGAAACCTGGACCTATTAAAAAGTCATTTCCATTCCCTGCTCCCTTCAGTTCTCAGAAAACAATAATCTGCTTCCCATCTCTATATTTGCATATTCTGGGTATTTCATACAAATGGAAAAACACAATATGTGTGGCATTTTAAAAAATTTGGCTTCTGTTGCTTAGCATGCTTAAAAAAAAACAAATAAAGCTGTTGATGTTCACTGTTGAAATTTGAACGTAGTTTTGTAGAATTAAATTTATGTTCCGAGAAAAGCGCTAGTATATATAATGTAGTCAGCTGACATAAAAATATGCTTACTCTAAACATCCTTTTGTGTGTGTGAGGAAGTAGAGAGAGCACAGATTTGATCTTCTCCAGTAAACTAATAGCAGATGTCCTGGCTGTCAATGTCACTCTGGAATTAATTTACTGTATTTCTTTTTCACATTCTCACTTTTTGTACTTACTAGGTAATCAGAAAATGGCAATTCACTTTCAGATGGGAATGAATGCAGGTAGGCAAAGGAAGGGAAAATAGGGATGAAAAGAGACTCGGCTTGGAGTGGTGGGCACGCAATGCAGTGTGCAGATGATGTTTTGTTGAGCTGTACACGTAAAACGGTATGGTTTTCAAACCAATGCCATCCCAATAAAATCAATAAAAACAAACAAGCTAAATGCAAGGCAGGGAAGGGAGAGGAATAAGCCCCAGGATGGTGCATGCTGTTCCTCCTGCAGCAGCCATGCTGGGCCAGGGGGACCCCTGGTTACACGGCCACAAGGAGATACGGAAGGAGTGCTGGATGCCTTCTTCAGTCCATCTCGAAAGCTGATGCTCTGGATGCCTGTGAACAATGGGAGCTGGGGTGGACATCCTGACCCCACACTCCCACCATCCGTGGGACTGCAGGATCCAGAACAACAAGAGGGCCTGCAGATATAACGGCAAACAGTGAGCTCCTGTCCCAATTTTAGGCACCTTGGTGGCAACTCCAGGGCCATAAGTGGTAGCCCAGTGCTAACAGGAGCACTGGGGAGAGAGGTTTCCTTCTACAGACCACCAGGTGTCCCTAAGATGGGCTGAGTTATGGTTTGGGCGTCAGTGGGGATGGTTTGAGGAAGGGCAGTGGCTCTTCAGTGTGAGTGAGCTCGTGGAGGGACGGCAGAGCCCCTGTGATGCACACTGTATAGGGTTTGGTAAACTGACATGAATCTTACATCAAAGTCTGGAGAAGATATGACTATGGCCACATAGCAAGGGGGAGTAATGTCCATTTCATTATCGTCGTCATCATCCTAGGTTGGCTGAGAGGCCTAATCTGCAGATTCCTTGGCTGTGATGGTAGCAGAGACCTACCCCATCTGAGTGGCCAGGGGCAGGGTATCTCCTATCGCTGAGCCAGGTAGAGAGAAAGAATAGGCACTGCACTCAGCCATGACATCTGCTTTGCCCTCCAAGGCCTTTTTTGCTCAGGTGTTTGTCAATAGCAAGGCAAGGCAACTTAGGAGGTGGGGGCAGCTTACCTCCATCCCACAGCACTGGAGGCAGCAGGAGAAGGGGCACAGAAACTTGTCTCTCCAAGGGCTTCCTGCTGGCAGAGGGCCATGGGGAATTGCTCCCTGGTGGCTTTTCAGTATCCATCTCCTCACCCTAAGTCAGTGAACTTGGAAAGCTGGGTGGATGGCCTTCCCCCAGCCTTCCCCTGTGGATCTCTTGCAAGAAGTGAGGACTCCTTTGGTCTCCAGGGCCATAGATGTTAGTGGTAGATCCATGTTTTTAGGGGGGATGTTCTGGTCATTCTTTCCCTCATTCTGCACCTGATTGTCTTCATTCTTCACCATCCCTCGTGGGGACTCCTCTTGGACCTTCACCTCCATCTCCCTCAGGCAAGGGAACGGGGCAGTCCCAGATGGTCTTGGCTTCTCAGCCTTGACTCCCTGCTCAGGTGGTGAATGCAGGAAAGAAAATCTGTGTCCTGGAGGAGGGATGTAGACCATTCTCAAGGGTCCAAACATCCTAGAATTCTGAGCATATAGCATGGGCTTCTTTGGAGTCCTTCCAGTTCACCAGGGGAGGACCCTCAGAGGGAAGCTGAAGTCTATGGGAGAGGAGACCACCTTCTTGGCCTGATGTAAAAGCTACATGGTCCAGGTGCATGATACTGGTGAAACAACCTGTGACCAGGGCCCATGGCAGGTGCAGGAGCAGCAAGGTGGTCTCAGCCAGGTGAGTTAGCATCAGAGGGAACAGGGAAAACCACTGGATGACGGCCAGCAGACAAGGGATGGCAATGTATTAAAACATGTTTTAATGTAATATTTGTGAGCATTGCTTAACTTTTAAACACAAAAACAATAGAGCACAAGACAGCAGTGATGAATAGCTACATTTAATGTTACATTAAGTTGCCGATTAAATTGCCCAAAGTGAGGAAATTTAATTATATTCCTACCAGTAACACTAAATACTGTTTCATCCTATCTGGTATGTAATAAACAGTTGATTAGAAAATGACACTTGATTTAACCAACTGGTTTTCTAAATACAAATGACTAAATAGAAAATTAAATAAATACGCTTCTTTTTTGTCATACACTTTTACATCATGTTTTATTAAAACCCTTCCAAAAAAACAAACAAACAAAAACATTGAAGACAAGAGAGTAGAGAATCTGAAAGACTATGTGTTACTATTGGCATAATTGACTACCTGGCTCTGCTTTTACTTTAGGCCATTTTTCCTTTCGATTTCAAACTATGTGAGATATCATACTTCCTCTGTATTTAATCCAATGTGAATTGGAGTTTTGTGGTGATAATTGCTTCTTAATTGATACAATCACTGTGGCAGAAATGTTTGTTTGTTTATTTATAGCAACATCTCATTGTCTCTTTTCATTCATATTTATGTCATGTGTCAAATTGTTGATTAAAATGCATTTCTCTGTTTTTTCTTATAGTTACATCTGGACCTATATCTAAGCCCTGGCCAATTTGATATTAGCAGAAATAAATTATTGGAGAATTCAGTAGTGGCACAGTAAAGAAAGGGGTTCTTATATTCTATCCATTCCACTACTTATAATGTAGATACAATAGTACAGCTCTGAGGATAAATATTTAACCTCAGAGACATAGATGAAAGTTGAAAACAGTTGTATTATCTCAAATGACTAGCTTTCAGGCATTTTTTTTAACATGAGAGAGAATTAAAATTCTATCTCATTTAATCTTTTTTTAAAAAGATTTTATTTATTTATTTTTAGAGAGGGGAGTGGAGGGAGAAAAAGAGGGAAAGAAACATCAATGTGTGGTTGACCCTCGCACACTTGCTACTGGGGATGTGGTCCTCAGTTCAGGCCTGTGCCCTAGACTGGGAATCAAAATGGAAACTCTTTGGTTTGCAGGCTGGCACCCAATCCACTTAGCCACACCAGCCAGGGCTAACCTTTTAGTTTTGAGTTTGTGTATGGAAGTCAAAACTAATTGTAACTTACACTGACCAAAAAGTCCTTCTGATTGTCACTCATTTCTTTGTTATGTTAAAACTTGGATAAAGATGTCCTTCACATATTAATATATTGACATTATAACTCATTCGTCAGTGTCCAGTACATTAGATTAGTGCCAATCTGTCCAACCATGGAGCCCTGTTAATATCAACATTCTGAAACTAATCTCCATAATATTTCAGTTGTGTACTTGGGAAGATATTTAGCTTCATTGGGATTTGTTTCCTTGTCTGTAAAATGGGATGGCACTGCATATCAAGTACTCCTGTGTGCACACAGAATCCATCAAATCATGTTAGGCGTTACTGTTGAAGGCTTGAGACAGAAACTGAACGATGCTGAATCAAATAAATTTTTGCCATTTCTGAACAAGCAATTTAAATCTATAATACTTCACATAATTCTTAGTCACATTGGTTCCAAGATGTGAAGAAATATGTGGCTCTCTTCAAGTATTCTGCTCTGAGGTAGGAATATTTTAAATAAATAACCAAAGCTCTTAAATAAGTGTCCCCAAAATATGCTTTTCAGGATTGACAACATCTCATCCAGAGTGCAGGAGCTTATAAAGTAAGTAAAAAAGCAGTTTGCTTATAAAGCAGTAAATATTAGTAATAATGGTGAGAAATGATAAGGAAGGGTAGAAGTGTGGAAGGGTGGAAGACAGAATCCTAAGATGGTCCCTGTATTAGTTTTGTAGGGCTGCTTTAACAATGTACCACAACCTGGGTGTCTCAACAGAAATTAATTTTCTCACAGTTCTGGAGACCAGAAGTCCAAAATCAATATGCTGGCAGGGTTAGTCCTTCTACAGGCTGAGAAAGAAGAATCTGTTTCAGCCCTCTCTCCTTGGCTTATAGATGGCTGTGTTAATATTCACATGGCATTCTCCTTGTCTCTGGCTTTGTCTAAATTCCCCTTACTTATAAGGAAGCCAGTCATAATGAATTCACTTTAACTTGGTTACTTCTGTAAAGACTGTATCTCCAAATAAGGTCATGATCTGAGATATTGTGGTAAGGACTTCAACATACAAATTTGGGATGAGACAATTCAACTCATAACATCCTTCAAGATCTCTATCCCTTGGTATGTATGCTTTGCATTAACCCATGAAATTGAGTGGCATTGACAGTTACTCACTCCCTTTATTAGGTTATTTTATATGGCAAAAATAAAGGGATTTTTTCAGATCTATTTAGGTCTCTAGTGTGTTGATTTACAAATTAATCATAGGGAAAATAATCCTCCGGGAACCTGAGTTAGTGAGGCGAGCCTGTTAAGAGGCCACCTAGAGGTCATTAGCAGAAGAGCACCTCAAATTGAAACCGAGCTGCCATGTTATGGGAGAGAGCCAAGTGTTAGGAAGTGGAGGGCAGCCCCTAGGAGATAAAGACCTTTGACCAAGCTTGCAAGAAACAATTCTGCCAACAATCAATGAGGTAAGAAGACCCTGGGCCTTAAATGTGATACCAGTCTCATCTGACACCTTGATTTCAGCCTTGTTGGATCCTGTGCACAGCAACCAATTAACCTGTACCTGAGCTCCTGACCCATGGAAATAGTGAGATGATAAATTTGTGTTATTTTAAGTTGTTAAGATGTAGTAACTTATTAAGATTCAGCAAAAAAAATGAGAAAAACTAATACAGAAAATAAATGTGTAACAAGTGCATACAATATGAAAGATCATCCCTCTTTGGAAGCAAATTTTAGATCAAACATGAGTATGTTACACAGAAAAGATTACATTTTTAGCACATATTGATAAGCCTAGATGATAAGACTTTCAAAGCATGTTAATAAGCCTGGAGATGCATATTAACAGTATATGTGTAATTAATTCAGTATGTGAAAAGGGGTCTATTTTGTATTTGAGTGAAAACTTGAATTTTGCCTCATAAAATATATTTCATAATTATATCATATAATATAACAATACATATATTTACATTAGCATAGAGAAAGAGGTTAGGATGATATGTGCCAACATGTAAATAGATCTTGTTTTTGAGAAGTAGGATAACCAGTTAGAATGCAAGAAGGGAAGGAAAATATAATATTATTACTATGATCATTGCTTTTTTGAGACTAGAAATTTGTTCCTTATTTATTTAACTAGGTAGGAACTCTGTTAGTAGAACAAGTTTAACCAAGTCAAGGGTTAACAAATAAAAAAATCATATTTTAACATTAAAAAATAGAATCTGTACAGTGTTATTAAGAAAGAATTAGAGTTTACAGTGTTGGATCCTAGTCATTGTGTAACATGGAATTAATTTATCTATTGTTACAAGAATAAAATCATACATAGGATTCCAAGGAGTATGGCAGACCTGGTTCAAATCCTGATTGTTATGTTGTTCAACTTCTTAGTATTTGAAATCCACACCTGGATATGTCATTCACTCATTCATTTTGAATATGCACTGTCCTTTTTAAAAATATGTTATTTATTTATTTTCAGAACTAAGGGAAAGGAGGGAGAAAGAGGGAGAGAAATATCAGTGTGTGGTTGCCTCTCTCACACCCTCCTCTACTGGGGACCTAGCATGTAACCCAGGCATATGTCCTGACTGGGAATCGAACTGGCGACCCTTTGATTCACAGCTTGGCATTCAGTCCACTGAGCCACACCAGCCAAGGCTCATGTCATTTATATTTATGTTTTAAATTTACTGAAAGGCCATCATATTCTCAAACTAGAAAGTTAGTATTTGGATAAGATTTGTTCCCATAATATAAAATTTGGAGAAATGAAAATTTCTTTATTCACTAAATGGGTGTTTCTGCTAGCTCCTTCACTTTCAGTCTTTCTCCATATGGCTGTGGTGTTGGTTGTTAACTTTTCATTTCACTGCACATATAACCAGCACCAATATTTTACACTCTTACACTTTCATACATTCCAAATTTGAACTAAGAGATCCTGACTATCTAAGCATAATGTCTTCCTTCTCAACTTCAGTCATGCATCACTTCTTTCTTACTACAAAAGCTAAATGGAAGAGGACAGGACCCAGTCATGTGTGAAGACGTTTAGAAGACTTTGAAGTGATTGTTGATGCTCAGAAGCGGGGTAAAATTAAAACCATGAAATAGAATAAATGCCATTGCACCTTTCAGTGGTTTTGTTCTTGTCTAAAAACCTTGCTTTCAGTGTTTTCAAATATTGATTTTTCTTAAATTAACTTTCTCCATTCCAATAAGCAATTAAATTTTGACTTTCTGGTTTTAGACAAGAATTCTATCATAAACTCTTATTTCTTTATACTGTGGACATACTAGATTCAAGGGATTCCTGTTAAAAATCTATATTAATGTTCCACAGTATTTCAATTTGGTTTATATTTCTCTTGTTTTATTAGAGAGACTCCATCTGATTAACGTCAATATTTTTTTAATTGAACAGCAGATAAGGCATACTTTTTTTCAGCTTTTAAAATGGCTAAAGCTATCAGTTGTTCAAAAAATTGTTTTCAGTTCATTTTCTATTTACCAGTATTTCTGGTAACATATTTTCTATTATACCAGTTGAGAAACCACTCCACTAGAATAAAATCAATTGAAATTAACTGAATACCTCTTCTGGCCCATTCTGTAGTTAACAATGCCTGCTGTTAATATATTGTACCTGCTCCTCATCTTTAAAAAAGATTGTGTTGGTTAGCTTTATTACCTTAATTGTTACAGTGTATTCTTGGAATAAGTGTTGTAAAAATGATGTGCTTTCAAATATAATGTAAAATCTGAACTAGATGCACTACATTGTTTTATAAACCATAGTATGATTTAACACTTGAGATTTAAAACATTGCCTTTAACTTTCTTGGTCTCTTCCATTTAATGAATGATAATAGAATAAGATAATCAAAAGAACATTGTATTCATTCTTCTTTCTTTAAATTTTGTTCCAATTGATAATATAACTATTAAAAATATAGATAAATCTAGAGCACTAGAGCCACACAGCAGTGTATTGCCTCCAAGCCTCCCTCCAAGTTAACCTGCCCAGCCTCCAGTAGTTTATACCTAATGCCATCTTTTGTTTGATATGAACCTGCCATGACAGCTATAAGTCAACTAGAAGTGTGCATATTTCCCAAGGGCAGCCCAACAAAAAATCAATCTGTGCTGGTAAATGAAGAACCAAAGTGGAAGAGCCATGATCCTTAATGAGCCAGGAAGTGGGTCTTGCATTTTTCTTTAATTAAATGCCTAATGTAAAATATTGAATAAAATCATTATCATTTATTAAAATAATGCATAATTTAAAACTATTTCCTCACGAAAACATTAAAACTAGAAATGTTGAAATGTTGAAATCTACTAGAGTTCAAATATTTGTTTATTCTTTTAAATTTGATGCTATATGTTCATATATCATATTATACACATAAAATATATCTAATAACGTGGAAATAAAATTAGTACACATATGTTGCTACAAGTTTTAGTTATCGGTCATTTGAAAAGCAAATCAGCGCATGAGATTTATGCATTATAATACTATATACCTGCTCTTTCAAGCCTTTTTCATCAGTGACTTCTAACTAGCACACCAGTTCAGCCTGTAATTTAAAAATACATTGTAATTTAATCTAGAATGCAGTCCTTATTTTATTGAGGTCGCTGGTTCATTAATTTTTTTCTTTCTTTCTTTCCTTTAAGTTTTCATTTTCAATATAGTTTATATTTTTACCTTAGTCAAACCAAAAAGATTGTGAAATAAACATACAATGTATAGTGTTATAGTTTTTCTCATCTTATGTTTTAAATCATATGTAGTATGCCGTTACTCTTATAGTCAGCTGGGAAATTTGGAATCAAGAGGAACAATCAATTAAGGATTTTTGGAGTATGTCTGTAAGCCAGCATTCTAGCAGATGTGAGAATTCTTAGCCTGAAAGAAACAAGTGCTTGAGATATGACTGAAAGGATGGGTTGACTATACAGAAATAAAATAGTCATTATTCTTAGAATTTAAAAAAAATGTTTATATTGTTCTGCAATTTCCTTTTTTACAGTATTATGCATGCATAAATGCCTTCTTTGTTGTTTTGACATATCATAATTTATATAAGCAACCCCAAATCAGTGGACATTTAGATTAGATTCATTTAAATTCAAGTATTACAATGAGTTACTGTGCATTCATGTCTACACGTGTGGCTATATCTGTAAGTATCAATTTCTGTACTTATGAACATATTAAAGCAGGAAAGTATACATGACCCATATTCTATTTGCTCAAATTTTCTTCCTGCCCTTTATTTTCTATCCTGAAATTTTGGGCTTCCTATGTCTGCTTCTTTCTCTAAGTAACAATTTTCTAGTACTCAGTCTTAAAATTGCAGGTCCATCTACTATATAGTTAAAGAAATTCAAGCAAGACAAAAGTTGAAAAATTCTCTATTTCATGATGCTGCTGAAAAGTGGATACCATTCTCCAAATGGAATTTGTTCTTAGAAAAAAACTTACAAAACAGGAGTATTATAAGACATCAGCCTTCGGAAATTATTATTCTGTGAAAAAAACAACCTCACAGCCTCTAAGCTCTGAAAGTCTATGATTCCCACTAACTTCCCGCCAGGGTAATAGCATTTAAATTGGCATTTTTGTTTACTAAGAGTATCATTAGTTACAAGTTTTCTTTGCCAAGCCAGAGAGAACCATTGTCATCTTCCTTTCTTTCACACGCATGGCGGCCAGGAAGAACAGACTCATGGAAACGATAGACACCGCAAGACATGCAGTTTAGTAGGAAAAGTAAATGTACTAAAATCTGATAGGTTAGAAAAATTTCCACAAAATGGCTTAAACCATCTATACTCCTACCAACAGCAAATGACACGGTAACTTTTTTCACATTCTTGACAACTTTAGAGAGTATTGATATTTCCATAGTCTAAAATAAAAAATTAATCAATCTTTGCAATAGTTGTGACTTGCTTTTTAGTTATTCAGAAGTGTGGTACACTGATATTTACTTTTTTTCAATTTTACATTTATTTATTTTTTCCTGGAGTTATAAAACTTTCAAAAAATGTGTTTCCAATAGAAAAAATATTGAGAACATGGAGAATATCAGTTATGACTTGATGCTCAGTAAATTACTTTTAAAGATTTGTAAGAGTGTTTTTTTTTTTTAAGATTTTATTTTTTTATTTATTTTTAGAGAAAGGGGAAGGGGGGGAGAAAGAGGAGAAAAGCAGCAATGTATGGTTGCCTCTCACATGGCCCTCATGGGGACCTGGCCCGCAACCCAGGCATGTGCCCTGACTGAGAATTGAACCAGGACCCTCTGGTTCCCAGCCCACGCTCAATCCACTGAGCTACACCAGCCAGGGCATGTAAGTGTGTTTTTGACATCTGAAAACATTTGAAGACCTGAGGTTCCAGGACATACTGAATTAAAATAAATGTTTTACTTTTCTATAGTATGTGACTATTGATGTCTTTATATATTATTGCTTGGTTATGTTAAATTTATATCATATTTCCATTTTCAAATTTATATTACATTGCATAATGTATATAATTACAAATGTAATTATATATTATAAAAATATTAAAAATATAACAATATTTAAATGTGTAAAATAAATTATTCTTTTTTAACTTTTGACCACTTTTTCCCATTTCTGGAAAATTTCTCTCAATTTTTTCTTTACACACTTGAAGACATATAAGTTTTGTTTCCACATTTAAAATTATTAAGACCTAAATGAAAGTATTAGTTGTAAATATAAAAAAAATGTGTTTTTTAACACAAGATTATAAACCGCTTGTAGTGGAAGCAATTGAAATATGTAATAATTCAGGAATCATTGACTGTAAAATTATTCATATTAGAATGAAAGTTTTATTTGATGTTTCAGCAATTTCATGAGTAATATCTTATATTGTTGCAAAGGATGATAATATTTCTGTCATCTAAAGGTAATGGAACAAAGCCTTTTTATTAACACCAGGGTGGTGTTTCAAACTGAACAACTCTTCTTGGCAATATCTTATTAGAGATTGGAAAATAGTCATTATAGCATTATAGGGCAGTCACTATAGGGCAGTGTGTGTGTGTGTGTGTGTGTGTGTGTGTGTGTGCTCCCCAAAATTTGTGTACAACCTATATACATAGGTACAGCTATAGTCCCTAAGAATTTACATGTTATTCTTCATTGTTCATCAAAAGACTTTCCATGATTTGAACCTTCCAAATAACAATTTACAATAGAAGAGAATAGAATTTCTGTAGAGAAGTCAAGGAAGGTTTTTGTCGAAAGTATGAGTATATTTATCTTTGAGGAAAGCTCTAAAAGTAGATATTTCATCTGAAATAAAGAAATGGTGAAAAGTAAATCAGCCCTGGCTGGTGTGGTTCAGTGGATTGAGTACCTGCATGCAAACCAAAGAGTCACCGGTTTGATTCCCAGTCAGGACATATGCCTGGGTTGTGAGCCAGGTCCCCAGTAGGGTACACATGAAAGGCAACCACACATTGGTGTTTCCCTCTCTCCCTCCCTTCCTCTCTGTCTAAAAATAAATAAATAAAGTCTTAAAATTTTAAGTAAATCAGTAAAATATAATATGATAGAAGCCAAGAGAGGAGAAAATTTAAGAAGCAGAATGTATTTGACAATGCAGTGGAAGATACAAGTTTGTGTGCTATCGATAAGAAAAGGGCACTGAATTTAGCAATTTTTAGGCTATCCGTGAAATTCAAGGACAGTGATATCTCTATTCTGGCAAGCTAGATACTTTATTGAAGAACAGCTTACATACAAAAACCTGCACAAATTATAAGTGTACAGCTCATTAGTTATCCCAGAGTGAATGCACACATCAATCTATTACTCATTTAAAGAAATATGTTACTGGTACAACGAGATAGAACTTCTTGCCCCCCGCCCCCCCCCAGTCATCACCAGTCTTTCTTCTAAAAATTTAACACTATCTTCACCTTGAACACAAATGATTTCTTTTGCAGATTTTAAAACTTCATAGAAACGGAAAGAGCTATGTGGTGTTATTTGCCATTTGGCTTCTGGTGCTCAATATAACGTTTGTGAGGTTCATCGACATTCTTTTAGGTAGCAACAGATTGCTCATTTTCATTCCGGTCTAGTTTTCTATTATATGATTGTTTCAGATGTATTTATTCATTCTGTTATTGATGGGCATTTAGGTTGTTGAATAGTATATATATATACCCACTTTGTTTCCTCTCAGACCATCTGAACTTGCCTGTGAACAGTCCCTAGTTTGATAAAGGCTCTTCAGTTTGAGCTCCTAAAATTTGTCTCTCTTCTCTACCAGAGAGTTTTCTTTGACACTGAGGGATTCTAAAAAGCTGTGTACAGACACAACTCAGGAGTGTGGGGAAATTTATGCTCCTTAGGTGACTCTCAGCCCATGGGGAATAGAAGATAGCTTATAAATGTTCCAGTTTTCTGGGCTTCCTGCAGAATCATTATGAGTTCTGTTATAATAGGTCCCAATGGGTCCACAGAAGATTGTGTTCTAGTTGCCCACTGTTCTAAACTTAATTAGTCTTTCTTTCTTTTCTCTTTCACTTTCACCATTTTCTCATTTGTGTTCACAAGTAACCTCCAAGTCCTTGTTGAGTGTCTTGGGGAGAACCAAGAATTAGTCAGCAACAAACAAATATAGTCTTAGAAAGAGGACCTCAATACAGGGTGAGGGGAAAATAGGCTTATGGTGTGACTACATGAGACACAGAGTTTATTCTTATACTATTATTCATTAATTATTGTATTATTTTCCATAAAAACAACTGTAAACATACTTTTGTCCCACCCTGTGTTTTATTCTGGAATTTTGATGATCTAATTGTAACAAAACCACATTGGTGGGGAAGGTAGGGTGACTACACCTGGCATACTGTCATATTACAATCACTAAGACTTTCACTTTTGTGGACAGTGATGAATAGGAAGTGGAACAACAAACACTTGCTATGCAAAACTCTGGCATTGTAAAGATGGAAGGCCAAAAGTAGTTTTAAGGGTTATAGATCTGGCTGGGATTTTCTTGACTTCTCTAGAAATTTTAAAGTAAGAGATTAACATGTTAAATTTTCATCTACATTATTTCCTATATTTTCCATATTTTGCTTCTTTTTGCTTCAATATAGGTATTTTCTTCTGAAATGTATTAATTCAGAAATGTATTAATGAACTGTATTAATAAGGCAAATAATTCTCCTTAAGCTATTAAACATGTTTACATAGTTTAACTAATTTTTATTGATTAAGTTCCCATGTGATTCATTCCTATATTTGCTATTTTACTCTTGAAATTTGCCACCTATGTTTTATGTACTTGAACCTGTAAATCACAGTAATTTAAAGTCCACATGTCACACAATTTCATTAGCTTTATTTCCTTTGAGTCTCTTTCTAGTTACTGTAATTTTCTGGACTTCAGTATAAATCCTTTTGTGTGTCTCATGATTTTTGACTCATTAAATACAGTATACGAAGAGTTGGACATATCATTTTAGATCATAGAAGGATATTCTTTAATTTTGGTATGAAGTTAGGCTAGGTAAAAATCATCTTAAACCAATCATGAATTAAAATGATTGAAAGCTGGATTTCAGTTCTTACGAGCAATGCTTTATTTCAGTTAGTCTTAGAACATTTCTCTCTTAGGTCCTTATTAAAAACGTAGCTTATTTACCAGCTACTTGACAGGTCTTGCACTTCACTATTTGTTTCCTCATATGTATGAGATCTGTATGAGAGTGCAGAAATATCTGCTCACGGTCACTGTCTCCTTATACAACTTTCAAAGATGGCATTGTTCTGTAGGGGAAACATGGAATAAAATGCTATCTTTACCTCTCCAAAATATAATCCGTTAATTTTCTGATTCCATGAAACAGATTTTTTTCTCAACCATTTCCCATGTTATATTTTTCTCTTAAAACATAATTTCAGACAACTTAATTTACCATTGCCAGAAACAGAACTCACAGAATTTTTATCATATAGGCAATATCCATATTTTAATATTTTAGATCTTCTATTATGACACATCTCCCATTAAGGATTTTTATATGTAATATGTTTGTGCATAAATAAAACTTCCCCTAATATTATTGCAGGCTTTTACGGACTGGTAGTATAGAAGATGTCACTCATCACGATAAATAGCCTAATATGTCAGGCCCCACAGTAAGTTGCCATATTGAATATAATATAAAAGGTTATTTTTTAAGGGCCTTAAAGTAATCCTAAAATTGAATCTATCCAATTAGTTATTTCTTTTCTTGGTAAAAAAAAGATTTATTTTCATTTTATTCATCATTTTTTATTCCTGTGATTTGCACAATAGGATCACTGCTGTTAGTTAATTTGTCAAATTACAAAATATTTTTAGATTGTTGTAGCATTTGCTAATGACACCCTACCTTGATACCTAGTAAATATAAAATATACCTTATTTGACTAACTTGGAAGTTGTTTTCTTTTTTTGAAATATTCTATTCTTGAAAGCCTAGTTCCTTGTAGGCAGTACAATTTAAGAGTAATTGTTATGTTTCTTGAGAGCAAAAATTAGCCCACATAAGATTTTAATCAGTGCCTGATACAATCACCTGAAAATTTACTACCTACTGAGTTTTATTACTGAAAAAAAAGAAGCATTTCTTGAAAAATATAAATGTAACAAAATTAGAAATGATCATTACAATGTTCTAAAGACAACCAACTTCTGTTGCCTGTCAACAAATTAACATATCTGTTTGGATGATGTACTAAAATAACATTAAAATAAGGCTAAAAGTACACCAAAGAAGATGGTATTTGTAAATTAAATGTTTTTAAGAATATAACTCAATAATGATGATTTATACCTGTTTCTTTGTAAGAAAAATATTTTTGAAACAATATTATATACTAATTTAAGAAAATATTTTATGCCAATATATTATACTTGAGATATCAACCTAAACATTTTTCTGCCTTAAAATATAACCTATAATTTTAGACGTATTTCATGTAACTTTATCTTAGATATATATAATTTTTCCTCTTAAATAACATGCTTACAGATAACTTTTAACTACTACTTATTTATTTCATAATAGTAACTACTTGTCTTCAATAACAAGAACAAGGTAAAAGTCCAGGCATTGTTAATATGAGAATTGCTTGCCGACATCGATGTAACCTGTCAGTCAAGGAAAGTGGAGTGGAATGAGCATGCATGAACAATGATGACTTCACTGTACTAATCAGTGGGGACAGTAGACACCATTGAGTAAGCATGTGTACTGTGTGGCTGTTGCATCCAAAATGACTGAGCAAGTAGAGCAACGGATCTGCATCAAATTTTGTGCTAAGCTTGAACATTCCTCTGCAGAAACTATTTGGGTGATTCAGAAGGCTTTTGGAGACAATGCAATGAGTGCAGCACAAATAAAAGTGTGGCACAAATGCTTCAAAGGTGGTAGAGAATCTGCTGAAAGTAATCCATGTTCTGGAAGACCTACAACAAGCAAAACACCTGAGAATGTTGAACGTGTATGGGCTGCCATCAACCAAGATCAGAGACTGACAGTGTGAGAACTAGATGCTGATCTAGGGATTCCAAAACCTACTGTGTCTGAGATTTTTATGCAGGATCTTGGCATGAAATATGTTGTGGCAAAATTCATTCTGCAGCTTCTCTTATCAGAGCAGAAGGAACATAGTGCTTCAGTTGCTAATGACTTGATTCAAATTATTACTAATAACAAGATTTCCTCGAGAAGGTCATAACTGGAGATGAGTCGTGAATCTACAATTATGATTGGGAAACAAAAGCCCAGTTGTCCCAATGGAAGTCGCCTGGTTCTCCATGTCAAAAGGAGGAGTGGCAAAGTTGCATCAAGCTCCAGACCATATTAACTGTGTTTTTGATTGGGAGGGTATTGTCCATCATGAGTATGCCTCTCAAGGCCAAACAATTAATAAAGAGTACTACTTCACCAACCGTATGGGAAAACATATTTGCCAATGATACCTCAGACAAGGGTCTGATCTCCAAAATATATAAAGAACTCATACAACTCCACTCCAGGAAGACAAAAAACCCAATTAAAAAATGGGCAAAAGACATAAACAGACACTTCTCAAAAAAAGACATATGGAGGGCCCAGAATCATATGAAAAGATGTTCAATATCATTAGCCATCAGAGAGATGCAAATTAAAACCACAGTGAGATACCACCTCACACCAGTCAGAATGGCCATCATCAACAAAGCAACGGATAAATGTTGGAGGGGATGTGGAGAAAAGGGAACCCTACTGCACTGTTGGTGGGAATGCAGACTGGTGCAGCCACTGTGGAAAACAGTATGGAACTTCCTCAGAAAAATGAAAATGGAACTGCCGTTCTACCCAGCAATTCCACTACTGGGATTATACCCTAAGAATCCTGAAAGACCAACTCAAAAAAACCTTTGCACTCCAATGTTCATAGTAGCACAATTCACAATAGCCAAGTGCTGGAAACAACCTAAGTGCCCATCTACAAATGAATGGATCAAGAAACTATGGTACATTTACACAAGGAATTCTACGCAGCAGAAAGGAAGAAGGAGCTTATACACTTTGCAACAGCATGGATGGAACTGGAGAGCATTATGCTAAGTGAAGTAAGCCAGGAAGTGAGGGACAAATACCATATGATCTCACCTTTAACTGGATCATAATCAACAAAAACAGAAAGCAAGCAAAACATAAACAGAGACATTGAAATTAAGAACAGTCTATCAATAGCCAAGGGGGAGGGGGGAGGGGACAATGGGGAGAAGCGTTTTCAGGAATCACTGTAGAGGACACATGGAAGGAACTAAGGGGGAAGGGGGAGGCTAGGGGGGAGGTGGGGCTGAGGGGAGGGGAGGGGAGAGGATGAAAATAACTGTAATTGAACAACAATAAAGTAATAAAAAAATAAAGAGTACTACTTCAATGTTTTTCTTCAGTTGAGAGATTCATTCGACAAAAATGGTTGCTACTATGGGCAACTGGTGATTGGCAACTTCATCACAACATGTCCACTCATGTATTACTTCTCATGCAGAGTTTTTTGGCGAAACATCAAATCACCTAGGTGACTCAGCTCCCTCTTCAGCCCAGATTTGGTGCCCTGTGACTTCTGGCTTTTCCCAAAACTAAAATCACCTTTTAAAGGGAGAAGATTTCAGAAATTTGAAAGGGATGAGATTCAGTAAAACACGATGGGACAGCTGATAATAATTCCAACAAAGGGTTTTGTAGAGTGTTTTGAATAGTGGAAGAGACATTGGGAACTTTGTGAGGTTCTAAGATGTCTATTTGGAAGGGGACTGTGGTATCATTGTCCTATGTACAATGCTTCTTGTATCTTCTTCAAGAAATGTCTTTATTTTCATAATACATGGCTGGGTACATTCTGGAAAGACCACATATATTTCAATAAACTTTTTAGGCGTGACTTACATAAAATAAAATGTACCCATTTATATCTTCAGTGCAATAAATTGTGATAATATATTTACCTGTTTAGTACATTCCAGTCAAACTACAGACATGCCATCACTCCAGAATCTGACCTTTGTCTCTGTAATTAATCAACCCTCAGCTAACACTGATCTGCTTTATACCATGATAAATTAACTATATCTTCTATAGGGTTTTATAAAATTTAATAATATGATATGCACTCTCTTATATCTGCCTTTTTTTCTCAGTTAATTGTTTTTAGTTAAAAAAAAATCTGTTTTGCCTTAACTCAAAAGGTGTCTGTACTCCCATGTTCAGAGCATTACTTAGAATAGCTAAGACATGGACAGAACCTGCAGGTCTGTGGCTGGATGAATGGATAAAGGAGATGAGGAGATACTACCAGATGTGACAACATGAATGTACCTTGAAGGCATAATGCTGAGTGAGATAAATCAGACAGTGAAATACAAATACTTTATGATCTCTCTTATAAGTGAAATATAAACAACAATAACAAAGTATAGTAAAAGATATCGGACTGGTTACCAGAGGTGGGGTGGGGAAATTGGAAAAAGGTGGCCAAAAGGTACAAACTTCTAGTTATAAGATAAATAAGTACTAGGCATATAAGGCACAGCATGATGATGAGAGCTTTCAGTGCTGCATGACATCTAGGAAAGTTTAGAGTAAATCCTAAAAGAGTTATCATCACAAGGGGAATTTTTTCCTTTTATTTTCTCTTTTTTCCTTTTCTTTTATTGCATTTATATGAGAATGTGGATGTTAGTTGAATCTACTGTGGTGAAATCACTTAACAGTACACATGGCCAAAACCAAAGGGGGTAGGATAGAGGGTGAGAAGTGGGGATGGCTGGGGTGGGGGGAAATGGAGGGGAGAAAATGGAGACAACTGTACTTGAACACAAATACAAAAAGGTTAAAATAAAAAAATAAAAAAAATAAAGTGTCCTTTGAGAGAGAACTGGGTTAAAAAGATATGGTTCATATAGGCTATGAAATACTACTTAGCCATAAGAAAAGATGAAATAGTGCCATTTGCAACAGCATAGATGGACCTTGAGAATATTATGCTAAGTGAAATAAGTCAGTTGGAAAAAAGTTAACAACCATATGATTTCACTCATATGTGAAATATAAAACTAATCAGAGACACAGACAACAATATGGTGGTTAACAGAGAGAAGGGGGTGGAGAGTGGTAAGAGGGGAAGAGGACCAAATGTGGTGATGAAAGATGATTGGACCTTGGTTGATGGGAACAATATGAAATATATGTATCATGTTTTATAGGAATGTACACTTGAAATCTGTACAACCCAGTTAATCAAAGTCACCTCAATAAAGTAAATAAATAAATAAATAAAATGTGTTTTTTAGTTAGAATTGTTCAGTGTAAACTTACATTACAAATCCCTATTTATTATTCATCATTGTCATTTTCAATTACTATATTTGTAGAGCCTCGTTTTCTTTATTTTTTTCTTTTGGTTGAATTTTTTTAGTGACTCATTTAGCCTGAAGACTTTTTTAACAACAGATCATTTTTTTAAATTTATTTAGATTGTCAGATAAATTATAGTTTTCCCAGTTAAATTTTAATTTCAGTAAAACATTTTTTACAGTATAAGTTTGCCTCAAATATTGCATGAGCGATGCTCATATTAACAATTACCTGTAGTTTATCAGAAAGTCAAATTTAATTGTGCATTCTGTATTTTAATTTTCTAAGTCTTACCGTGCTATGTATTTGTTTATTTTAATGCTTTCTTTAATTCTGTTTATGTTTCATACATAAACAGATATGTTTTACCTTCATTAACTTCTTTTTTTTAATTTTTTTAAAGATTTTATGTATTTATTTTCAGGGAGAGGAGAAGGGAGAGAGAAAGAGCAATGTATGGTTGCCTCTCACATGGCCCTCATTGGGGACCTGGCCAGCAACCCAGGCATGTGCCCCGACTGGGAATCGAACCGGGACCCTCTGGTTCCCAGCCCGCGCTCAATCCACTGAGCTACACCAGCCAGGCAACCTTCATTAACTTTTTGCTTCTTTCCCTTTTTACTATGTTATTTTCCTATTTTTTTGACCTGGGTATTTAATACATGTATTTTATTTCATTTATTTGTACTTATTTGGGTATTTGATGGTAAAATGTTCCCTCAAATAAATGTTACAGCTCTTTTCTTCTGAACTGCTGTCATTATCATGACATTCGGCTGTCAAGTCAGTCTTCATCTTATTTTTTATATTGCCTTTGACCCAAAATGTATTTAATTTCATTAAAAATACCATGTGGAAGGAATGATTAATTTTCTTATTAATTTATCATTTTAATGTATTTTAATAAAAATGGTATTTTGATTCTTTCTATTATTTAAGTGTATTGAGCATTTTTTGTGGTCTAATAGATAACTGATGTTTCTGAATATGCCCTTTAACAAATAATTTATTACAGGAGTTCAGTTGATGTTTTAAATCTTCCTTATCAATTATGGTATTTAGGCCTGCTTATGTTTTTTGACTTATTTTGTCTAGTTAATCTGTCTGTCTTCATGAGGACGGTATAGTAAATTTATCTCATGTTACCATATTTCCATTTTTCCTTAAATATGCTCTATTTATGTTGTATGAAAGTTATTGCTGTATTACTGGTTATATAAATATTAATAGGTACAATCAGGAGATAGTGTCCTTTTCTTTTTAAATACCTTTCTGTGTGCCATATACTTGGAAGACTGTGATTTCTGCTCTTCTTTTTTTTAAATTTATATTTGTCTCTTATGCCTTTGTCCCCATGTCCATCCTTTCAATTTAAATATAACTTTTTCTTTTAATATGTTGGTTGAGGATATATATTGATATTTTGGACTTCATTCTGTTGTATCTTTTTATTTTATTTTTATGCTTCTAGCCTTTCACAACATACTTTATTTTCATTTTTGGCCTATCTTTTGTTATAAAAATTTAAATATTACATATCGATTTATAAAATGTGTATTTATTTGTCCAATACATAAATTACATTTATATTTTTCTGATTTATTTAAGTAAATTATATATATATATGTTCATTTATCACCTACTATCCAGTGTATATTTCTTATTAAAAATTAACATTTTCTTTTATATAACCTTAGTAAAATCCACAATCAGAAAATTAACATTGAGACAATGCTGTTACTAACATATGTCATATTCAGTTACTGAAAATTGTTACTATCATAGTCTTTTTTGTGAGTAAATTTTTATAGTATTGTATTTTTTGTAAGAAAAAAAGCAGATTTAGAAAAATATACAGTGTTTGTGCATTTGTGCAAGACATACAGAAAAGGTGATTAAAAATAATGAAGTTGGTTCTATGCCAGGGCAGAGAAGAATGACACTAAAAAATTAAGTAACAGGAACACAAATGGAATGAAGGACAATCCTTGGAATATAACTTTCGTATAGTTCTCACTTTTAGAATCATGGTAACCTTTCAAACACACAAAAAGAAAGTGAAATTCAATAAGGATAGGATGAGTGCAACAAAACTGAATACAAGCAAAATGAGTGAAACTAATTGTAGGGAGGGAGAAATTATCTAAATAAATTTTGAAAATAATGTTTTAACTATATGTTCAGGCTTATGGCTCAGTTTCAGAAATATTCTATGTGTATTCTGAAAAAACAAGTACTGTATTTTTCAGACTATAAGACACGCTCCCCCCTCCAAGTTTGGGTGGAATTTTGGGATATGTCTTATAGTCCAAATGTAGCTTACCTGGCTGTTTACATTTACATTGGTGAAATATTATGTTATTTATTTTATTAAATATTTTACCACATTTTTTGCTTCCAAAAGTTTTTTCCTATTTTCCTCCTCTAAAACCTAGGTGTGTCTTATGGTCCGGTGCATCTTATAGTCTGAAAAATACAATAAATATATATGAATATGGGAACAAAAAGTATCTGTAAATTATGTTTTAAATGTTTTAAGCCTGAAAATATTTTAACTGAAAAGGCTAAAATAATATGCTCTTTCCACTGACATTACCTTGAAATCTTCCAGAATTAAAAAAAAAATGATTTAATTGCAGATTCTTAAATTAATTCATAAACTTTCCTTTTTTTGTTAATATTTTGTTTTTTTATTTAATATTATTCTATTTTCCATTACCTTTTAGTCCCCTAATAATCCCTCTCACTAGCAATCCCAAACTGTTGTCCATGTCTGAGTCCTTTTACCTTTTTGCTCAATCCCTCCACCTTCTGTCCTTCCCCCTCCACTAGCTGTCATCCTGCTCTCCATCTATGGGCCTGTCCCTATTTTCCATGATAGTTCAATTTGTTTATTAGATTGCACACATGAGAGATATCATATGATATTTGTCTTTCTCTGACTGGCTTATTTCTCTTAGAATAATGTTCTCCATTCCCATCCACACTGTCACAAGGGTAAAATTCTCTTCTATTTATGGCCAAACAGTATTCCATTGTATAAATGTCCCATAGCTGTTTTATCCACTCCTCTGTTCATGGGCACTTGGGCTGCTTCCATATCTTAATGATTGGAAATAAAGCTTCAGTGAACATAGGGGTGCTTATGTTCTTTCAGTTTAGTGTTTTGGGTTCTTGCAGATATATTCCAAGAAGGTGAACCACTGGATCAAAGGCAGATCCATTTTTAATTTATTGAGGTATCTCATACTGCTTTCCACAGTGGCTGCATCAATCAGCATTCCCACCGACAGTGCAAAAGCATTCCCCTTTCTCCACGTCCTCACCAGCACTTGCTGTTTGTTGATTTATTGATGACATCCATTCTTACAAGTGTGATATGATATCTCATTGTGGTTTTAATTTGCCTTTCTCTGCTGATTAATGATGTTGAGTGTTTTGTCATATATCTATTGGCCATCTGTGTGTCCCCTTTGGAGAAGTATCTATCCAGGTCTTTTGCCCATTTTTCAATTGGGTTGTTTATTTTTTTGGTGTTGAGTTTTATAAGTACTTTATAAATTTTGGAAATTAAACCCTTATCAGATGTATCAGTGAATATGTTCTCCCATTCTGTGGGTTGTCTTTTTTTGTTGTTGTTGATTTCTCTTGCTGTGCAACAACGTTTTAGTTTGATGTAGTCCCATTTGGGGGGGGGTTGTTTGTTTTTTATTTCCATTGTGTGAGGAGATACATCTGATAAAATATTTCTGAGAGCAATGTCTGTGATTTTACTGCCTGTTTTCTTCTAGGACTTTTTTGTTTTCAGGTCTAACATTTAAGTCTTTGATCCATTTTGAAGTGATTCTTATATGTGGTATATTAAGGTGGTCTAGTTTCATTTTACTGCACATATCAGTCCAACATCATTTATTGGATAAACTGTGTTCATCCCATTGCATGTGCTTTCTTCCTCTGTTGAATGCTATTTGATTATAAAGGTATGGGTTTATTTCTGGGTTCTCTATTCTGTTCCATTGATCTACATATTGTTTTTATGCAAGTACCATGCTGTTTTGATTACTATGACCTTATAGTATGGTTTGATATTAGGTAGCGTGCTTCCTCCAACTTTGTTCTTCTTTCTCAGGATGGCTGTTGCTATGCTGGGTCTTTTGTTGTTCTATATAAATTTTTGAAATATTTGTCCTAGTTCTGTGAAATATGTTATTGGACTCTTGATAGAATTGGGTTGAATTTATAGATTTCTTTATGTAGTATGGACATTTTAATGATGTTAATTTTTCCTGTCCGTGAATATATGTACTTCTACTTATTTGTATCTTAAAGTTTTTTCTTCAGTGTCTTATAATTTTCTAAGTATAGGTCTTTTGCATCCTTGGTTGGTTTATTCTTTGGTATTTTATTATTTTTGAAGCAATTGTTAATGACATTGTTTTCTTAATTTCCCTTTCTGTTCATTTGTTATTGGTGTATAAAAATGCAACTGATTTCTGGATATTAATTTTGTATCCTGCTACTTTGCTGATTCATTTCAGTTCTAGTAGTTTCTTGGAGGATCTTAGGGGTTCTCTATGTACAATATCATGCCATCTGTGAATAAAGATAGTTTTACTATTTCCTTTCCAATCTGAAAATCTATTATTTCATATTCTTGTTTTATTGTTGTGTTTAGGACTTCTGGTACCATGTTGAATAAGAGAGGTGAAAGCAGACATCCCTGTCTTGTTGCTGGACCTAGGGGGAACACTTTTAGTTTTGCCCATTAAATATGATGCTGGCAGTGGGTTTGTCATGTGTGGCCTTTGTTATGTTTAGGTATGTTCCCTCTATTCCCATTTTGCTGAGACTTTTTTATCATAAATGGGTGCTGGATTTTATCAAATGCTTTTTCTGCATCTACTGATATGATCATGTAGTTTTTATCCTTCATTTTGTTTATGTGGTGAATTGCATTTATTGATATGCAAATGTTGTACCAAACTTTCATTCCCAGAGTAAATTCCACTTGATCATGGTGCTAATTATCAGCTTGCTAATATTTTTTAAGGATTTTAGCATCTATGTTCATCAGAGATATTGCTCTATAATTTTCTTTCTTTGCAGTCTCTTTATCCGGTTTTGGAATTAGGATTATGTTGTCCTTGTAAAATGAGTTTGAGCCCTTCCCTCCTCTTGAATTTTATGAAAAAGTTTGCGGAGAAGTGTTAGTTTTTGTGTACTGTTTGATAAAATTTATCTGTGAAGCCTTCAGGGCCAGGACTTTTGTTTGTTGGTGATTTTTTGATTACTGCTTCAATTTCACCATATGTAATCTGTCTATTCAGATTGTCTGATTTTTCCTGATTTAGTTTTGAAAGATAGTATGTTTCTAAGAATTTATCTATTTCATCCAGGTTGTACTGTTTGTTGTCATGTATTTATTTGTTCATAATATTTTCTTATAATCCTTTGTATTTGCTTGGTGTCAGCTGTAATCTCTTCTCTTTCATTTCTGATTTTATTGATTTGGGTCCTTTCTCTTTTTTTCTTGATGAGTCTGGTTAAAGGTATGTCAATCTTTTTTATCTTTTCAATGAACCAGCTCTTGGATTTGCTGACCTTTTGTATTGTTTTTTTAGACTGTATTTCATTCATTTGTACTCTAACTTTTATTATTTCCTTCCTTTTTTCTACTCACTTTGAGCTTTATTTGTTGTTCTTTTTCATGTTCCTTTAAATGTGAAGTTAGCTTGTTTATTTGAGCTTTTTCTTATTTGTTTGTTTTTTGTTGTGTTTTTTTCCATTATTTTATTTATTTATTTTAGTATTCTTTTTTTAAATTATTTTATTGTTGTTCAGTTACAGTTATCCGCATTTACCCTCCCCCCACCCCACCCCAGGCAAACCCACCTCCCTCCCTTGCTTCCCCCCTCCCCCTTGGTTTTGTCCATGTGTCCTTTATAGCAGTTCCTGAATACCCTTGTCCCCCTTCTCCCCTCCCCCCCTCTGGTTACTGCCAGAATGTTCTAAACTTCAATGTCTCTGGTTCTATTTTGTTTCTCTGGTTGTATTTTGCTTGCTTACCTCAGAAGCATCTTGGCTGTGACTGATCTGAATTCCCCGGTAGCTGATCTGGCCTCAGTGCCTTCACTCCTGAGTCCTC
>PVJI01009080.1:0-67355 GCA_004026765.1 Micronycteris hirsuta
CTTTAATGTTTTATTTCAGGAAACAGCATCATTAAAGGAAATACTTTGAGGGATATGAATAGTTTGTACTAATCTTAATTTAACCACAGTTACTTTCTGGATGATAAAAGTGACTCATGTACACGTTAATGACTGCTATTGAATTCAGCGGATTAGACGTGTGGTAAATACACAGGTCAGATGATATTGTTAGAAACGACTACTTATTGAACCCATCCATATCAGATATTTTGGTGATTAGTTATTACACATTTAATATAACAACTATGTCCTATGTCCTGTATCCTATAAGTATTTCCATTTTACACATGACACAAAAATGGGGCGTACAGAGGTTAAGTCATTTCCTCAAGGCTACATGTCACTTGACTAGAAAGTGATGGAGGTTGGATTGAACTAAAGTCCATCTGAGACCAAGGCTGTAATGGCCACATCTAACCCTTCCAGCAGTGGCATACCAAGGTTGGGAGGTGGCTGTCAGAGTGGCTTGCCTCAACAAGGAGGACCATTGTATCACTGACATGGTTGAGAATTATCGATGGTGTTAATAGAAAGCAGACTGACTTTACGTTAGTTTTGCTATTGTTTTAAAATTCTCTGCACGCGATGCCATTATTTTATTGTCTGCACTCAGGACAGTGAAGAGGTAGAAAAAGTGAGGAAAGGAGAAGAAAGAAGCTAATAAGTGGTAAGCTAGAAGAGAGAAGCTAATTATTATGTGTAACTATGACTCGTTCTCACTGGGAACCTTGGAGAAACTGTGTGGACACACCTGTTTTGAGAACTGTCCCAGCAGGGATCAGGGAGGCTGGGATGGTTACCCACCAGCTTCTGTCCCCACTGGCTGGGGATTTGAAGGTCTATTCCATGCTTATCCTGGTTAAGCCTGCCTGGCACTCAACAAGTCGCCCTTTGGAGAAAGCTCTTAGGTAGAGAGGTGGAGACACAGCTGCATGAACTGGGAAGCTGTAAGAACTATTCGTTGTTAATAGTTCTCAACAAGAACTATTAGTTCGAGTGAAATAGTCTGAAATAATTTTAGGACTGTAGAAATGTAACTACTCCTTAACTGTTGTGGAGTTGAAATGACTTTCAGCACTTTGAAGGCAACCGCCAGGCTGATGTGGCCCCTGGTGAAAATGAGTCCAACACCCCTGTATTAACTTCAAGTAAACGTAAGAAAGACAAGGGGATCTGTGGTTAGGCATCAACAATATCCCCTATACCACAATGTGGTCTAAGGAACATGCTGTGGACATCTGTCCACCCAAGGTATCATACTGAATGCTTAAGCAGCTTGGTTGAATTTTATTTAAAGGAGTAGGGTGGCTGGATTTATATTCATATCCAGGCACAGCCATTTTGAAACTTACTTAAGCAGGTCAGTCTTTTGTGTTTGGGTTATTGATAGAAAGGGAGAGGTATTTTCTGAGCGGTGTCTGCTATCTCTTTCACTGATTTGTTTTTCTCAAAGAACAAAAGAGACTCCTGATCATTAGTGGCAGCGGCATTTTCTTACTTTTCAGCCTCTTTGACCTCTTTGGTCATGCTATCATCTCTTCCTCCTCCCCTTCTTCCTTACTCTTCTTCTTTAATAGTTCTTACTGTCTTATTTCCAGGTAAAGGATGGTGATTGAGATGAGATGGGATTTGGGCTGGAAGACAAGCTTCTGGGCTTATCTGGTAGTCTACCTTGAGTTCATTTTGCTAAGCACATACGACTAATAATGGGCAACTTCAGACCAAAATAGGGGTTATTTTATTAATGTCTGATTCCTTTCCCTGAGAAAATCCATTGCAGATAGTGCAGTTGGGACGAACATTGCTTTCTGCAGAGTGTGGCTGGTGATGTTCAAAGAACCAAGATGAAATTTTACCTGCTCCTTTGGATAGTGGTTGCACTAAATCAAAGAACTTGACCCCAGAAGCAGCATAGCTGCACTTGGCAGTGGAGAGCAGACAGCCCCTGAGTGGAGCAGGCTCCACTGGCTATTGTGGTAAGATCGCAGGCACTCAGGAGAGATGGGTACATCCAAAGGGATGGAAGCTTTTATTCAGAAATTTAGCAAGGGATTTGAGTATCAAATTGGAGGCTATAAAAAATCTTATTAGAGGAAATGTGAATTTGCACCAAATCATATTTCCCAAGAAAAGAAACTTTTAAAAGGAAACTTGAACTTTATAGTTGACAGACTATTTGCTGCCAGAAATTCTGCAGAATTTTAGCTGCAATACTAATTTTAGCTGATTATCTTTTCTCTTTCACATTATGCTTTGGTATTTAATTTGTCTGCTCTCTGAAAGAGGACTACAGAACACCACGAATGAATGCATTTTAAGTTTAGATTATATTAGACAGGCTGATGGGTGGAAGAGACTACACATGTAGATGGAATTTCTGATTTATTTAGCCTGGGGTTCAGGAAATCCATGGAAGCACCATGGACACACTAGGTAGGCACAGATGCCCCTGTCCTGGGTAACTTTTCTGAGACTGTAAAGTCCCACATTTAGAGATAGCACGGCTGGTTGGCCTACAGTGCCAGCAGTAGGAAAGGAGAGAAAAATAATTTGGCGATATAGTAATTTGGAGGCAGAACAAGTGGAACTTATTGCTGGAGTAGATATGTGGGTTGAGGCAAAGAGAACTGAAGGGCAGCTTTTTGACTTGGGCAACTAAAGTAGGGGGGGCCCGAAGAGGAGGAGCTTCTCCACTTCCTACCCGATCAAGTTTGTATTCCCCATGTGGACATTCACGCCCCTTGCATGACATATCGCCACCAAGTCTGAATGTCTTCTCTCATCTAAATAGTATTTTTTTCTACTTGTTGAACACGCTTCCAGCATACTTCAGGATATTTATGCACACCCTTTACCTGACCTAGAATGCCTTTTCTTCTCCTCTTTACCGAAATCCTACCTATCCTTCAAGTAATGTATCATATGCTAAATAATTTTGTAAGCAGTGAGGTCTATAAATATTAACTATTATTGCAAATGACTCAGTTCATAGGCTACTTCCTTTATCAAGGCACTTTTTGCTATGCCCTGCTGGAATACTCTCCCCCCTGCTTTGAAGCACTTTGTTAAGATCACGCATCTGACAGTTACGGTAAGTCCTCATTTCTTGTTGAGAGGTTCTTGGAAACTGCGGCAGGCTAATTGATAGAAATGTGAGTTCAGTTTCTATGGCATATTTCTGGTCGCAAAAACATCACCAGCTTCTAAACAAAGGCCCAAAACACTGCTAATATTAAACACTGAAGTAAATATGAGCTACACATAAATTTTAGGAAGATTAATAAGAACAGGATAATTGTTTTCCAACACTTGTTCCAGTTCAGGGTCCAGTGTGGCCAGAGCCTCCCCAGCAGCTCAGAGTGCAAGATGGGACCCGCCCTGGGCAGACAGGACACCATTCCATCACAGGGCCACTCGCAACACACTCTCAGACTGTACAATGGAGACATGTCAGTTGACCTCATGGCCCATCTTTGGGATGTGGGAGGAAGCTGGAGTACCCGGAGAAAACCCATGCAACCATGGAGAGAACATCTGAACTCCATACAGACAGTGGCCCTGGCTGGGAATTCCGCCCCCACCCCGCTCAATGTTATAATGAAATGACATTGAATGAAACAAAGTTATTTGAGGACCTGCTGCACTTCAGTGGTATTACTTATTCATGTACATCATTTTACTTTATTATAATTTCCTTGAAGGTAAGACTTCCTGACTTTTTTAAATATAAAAAAATTATACAATATAACAGAAACTTGCATATAGTATAAATGTGTGTCTTAACAAATTATTGTAAAATGAACACCTGCGAACTCTTACACAGGTCATGAAGTAAATGAATGAGATTGATAATATCATTTAGTGGCTTTTACAGATTATCTGAAGCAGTGAATATTCTCAAACCCACATCTTAAATTTTCATGTTTTCCTCCTGTTTTATATTCTGAAGGTGTTCCTTCTATACTGAACTTGTCTTCACAATTTCTCTTCTAATGAATTTTATTACTTTATTTAAAATAGTTTTGGATTAGAGTTAAATTAAAGTGACTTTTGCTTCTGAGCAAGATAGGGTTATAAGAACTTGATGTACCCACCTACCAAAACATCTAAAATCAAACCCAAACCAGTAAAATAGAAGAAATGGATATTATATCAGTTATTATAACTGTGTTTCATATGTTTAAAAAGTTAGAGTTAAGATGGAGCATATTAGGTAGAGATGTTTAAGATATCAAAGAGACCTAAATTGAACTCCTAGAGATGAAGGAACTTTACAACAGTATAAACACTGTGGAAGTAAAGATGAGTGTACCTGAATACATAGTAATGTAAACTATCCAAAATGAAATTCAGAGATAAAAAAGATTAAAACGCCCCCCAACAAAACAGAACAGGAGTGAGCCAGTGGGACACATCAATTGGCCAAATATACAGAGGGTGGAAAAGTAGGTTTACAGTTGTATATGGAAAATAATACAACAATTAATAAATAATAACACAAGAATAAACCATGTTTCACATCCTCGCAACTGTAAACCTACTTTTGCCCACCTTGTATATATACTCGAAGTCCCACAGAAGAAAGGGACAGAAAGATGTTTGAAGAAATAAGGCCTGAAAAAATTTCAAGTTTGTGAAGACTCTATACAAGCTTAATAAATCCAAAAAGACAGGTGCACAAAGAAAACTACACCAGCGTATCAAAACAGATGTTTTGAAACCAGCGATAAAGAGAAAACCACGCAAGCAGCCAGAGGGAAAGAAACTGCATTTCTTAAAAAGGACTGAAGATAAGAGCGTGAGCAGACTTCCTGCTGGAACCAGTGCAGGCCGGAAGCCACTGCAGCACCATCTTTCAGCTGCTCGAAGATAAACAAGAACAAGGACAACACTAAGACAAAAGCCAATCAAATTAGAATTCCATAATAACAAAGTATCTTTTAAAAATGAAGGTGAAATAAAGATTTTTCAGACATAATCATCAGACCTGCACTAAAAGCAGTTTTAAAGGAAGTTCCTCAGACAGCAGGAAGATGATGCCAGATGGAAATCTGAATCTACATGGAGAAATAAATAGCACCAGAAATTGTAACAATGTTATTAGAAATAAAAGACATTTAAAAATATTGTTTAGTTCCCTTTAAAAGATAATTCACTATTTAAAGCAAAACAGAATAACGTATTCTGAGGATTATAACATATGTAAAAGTGAAATAAATGTATGACAACAATAACACAAACCTTTCAATACCTACTAGGTTCCATATTTGCCCATACAGAATTTAGAGAAGTTTGACATGACTAATTGGGCCATTTTGGATATACTTTTGGGAAACCAAACATTATTTATTGGATTATTTGTTGTGAGAAGTTATAGATAATAGGTAAGATATGTTGCATTTGAAAATAGCAAGAAAAGGAAATAGTATAGATTTGGAATTTAGCTTTGGGCTTAGTCTCACTGCCATTGAATTGATTGTACAATTTGTACTTGCAATTTAAGAAGTTAAGTTGTGAGTCAAAGAATTTTTATCATGCTATCTAATTATATATTTATTGTTTATTCTTCTGTCATATGAGGGCAAGGGCTTGGTTTTATTTACTGATATTCTCAAACTTTGAAAGTGTCTTTGGCCTGAAGAAGGTGCTCAAGTATTTGGTGAATGAGTGAATAAATGCGGGTGACTATTGGGTGAACATTTAATGCTAGGAACATTTTTATTCACGTTGTCCTTCTTCAGCTATTTTTGTGCCAGAGACCTTTTTGAGGAAATGATGAAAGTTATGATGTGTCCTCTTCCCAGGAAAGTTCTTTCTTTCTCTCTCTCTCTCTCTCTCTCTCTCTCTCTCACACACACACACACACACACACACACACACATTTACCTATAACAGAAAGAGATTGATGGGCTCCTAAGCTTGATCATAGATTCCAAGGCTAATAATCTTTATTACAAAGATACTTTAAGGCTTATGGTTGGTGAAGGAAGTAGATCTTAAGTAGAGGTGATAATCAGAATCATAAGTAAGCATTAGCACAGTGCTTGGTGCTTGATAAACACCAATGACTCTAGTTCATATTATTACCTGTGGAGCTTCTGAGGTAAAACATCCAGGTTTCACTTCAGAACCCACAGGATGGTGGCCCAGTCTTTATAGAGATCCACAGATGATTTTGATATGTGACTCTGAGACCTGGTCTAAGTGAACACTCAGTGGGGTCACTTGATAATTATTCTCAAAGGTCATGTTTAAGGAGGAAAAAGGATAACTGTACTTATTTAAATTTGAATATTTAATTGCGAGTCCCTGTTAATGCTTTTGGAGTAGTAGATGTGACTTTGATGACAATTAAGGAAACTTGTTAGATAACAAACAAAAAAAGCTCAGGTTCAATGGAGAGATGAAAAGGAGAGAGAAAAGAAGAAGAGGACCAAAATGCAACGTGAATACAAGACCAGCCACAAGAGCGATGGCAGTAATGCTGAAAGAGTTACCATTATAGTGATTTTACTTTTCCAAGGTTGATCTCTGTGAGCGTCGAGATGAACAATATTAATGTGATGAACAATTGCCTTTGTGAACATTGATGAGCAATATTATTGTGTTTGAACTGTTGAATTTGAAGAAAGAGCAGACATGTTGATGAGATACTCTAAGAGTCAGTAAATAGCCTGATATATAGTAGTTTCTCAGGAAGTTAGGGCCCATAAGGAAATGTGTGGACATTTAAATTATTTAAAATGAGAAACAGAGTCTGTTACCCATCTTTTAAGCCTGTAAGAAAATTGCTGTATAAGAAATGTAGGGTTGAATATAGGAAGAAACTTCTCATAGTCTTAAAACACTAGACTAAGATTGAAAAGTAGATTAGATAAGGTTTGCTTACTCTGTAACATAAAGGTAGTGTCCTCCGCAGTCAAAGTTTCTGGTTTCATTTTAGGCATATTAAAATTCCCTTATGAGGTTCTAAGGTGGGTAGGTGAAGCTACTTTGCTGGTTGCTTATTTTATAGGTAGAGTGAAAGGGTTTTGGTCTTTAATCTTCTCATGGCGGAGCTGGGTGAGAGGACCTGACTTCAAGAACCAGAGTTGGTATGTTAGAGTATCTGGTTTCATAGTGAGACTATCTTAGCTATAAGTCTAAGTGCTCATGTTACACAGGCCATATAATATGATTACAGAAAGAGCAGATCAACCTAATATTTTAATCAGACTTAGGTTAGAAAGCGCGCTGTTTCTTGTTTAAATACAATGCTTCTTAAAAATACAATGTAAGTTGTGAAACGGTAGTGATGAATTTTTTTTTTTTTTTGCAGAATCAATTCTGCAAAACTGATGTTGGTTTTAGATAGGGTTCTCTTGAAGCAGAACTTGAGATGGGGCCTTGGTAAATCAAATGGTTTATTGGGGTGAAAGTGCTTTCTATAGAAATGGAGGGAGAAAATTAGGATAAGGTGGGGAAAAAGATAAGCTAGAGTGTAATCTCAGCTGTAGACCAGCTCACACTGACTCACAAAGAAGTCCTGGAGTATAAATCACACTACAGAGTCAATCCCATATTGAAGTACATTTCATTCAGTCCCGGCCAGGATCTGTCTTATGGTTGTGTTGGTGAGGCCTCTTGGACAAGACAACGCCCATTTGACAGAGGGCAGTGCTTCTAGAAGGAGGCAGAATTCTCATCACTCCATACTCATAGCTAGGAATGGTGTGCTGGCTTGTAGGGACATTAGGATGGAGCATCTTTAGCACCCACTCAAGTACACCCCTTGTACTGCTCAGATGATTTTGCTTCTCGTGTTAGATTCACTCCATTCAGCACATCTTCGGGATTCTTATTGGTCACAATTGCTGGGAGAACTTACAGGTGGAAGCTTAGTGGGAGGGACTACAGCCCCTCACTGCTGTGGTTTGTCCCAATGTCATAACTGACACTTACCATTTCTTTCCCCTCCTGCCCTTAACAGACTCCCCTTCCCTTTACAGAGCACTTCTACCAGTCTAGGGGACTTGCTTGGTGAATTAATCCAGACCCATTCCCTGAGTGGTCTGGGCCCTTGGCTCCACGTCCTAATCAGTCCATGCTTCCTGTGACCTGTCCATTTCGAGTTACGATTGGGCATGGGAAAAGCACACTGTGTTCTTTGGATCACTTTCATGCTCAACTCATTTTTTCAAGTCCCCATTATATTGCTGCAGCAGCCTTGTGTTCCAATGGTGATCATTGCAATTTCCCCACAACTGTGGCAACTATTTTCTTTGCTGCTGGTCTATTCGATTAAGAGCCCAAAGTGACCAGGCAGCAACTGTAAATTTCTGTTTAGTGAGATTCTTACTTTTTTCCCTTTCTGGAAACCAGGACCTCTTGACCCACAAAGCCTAAAGTCATGAGACAGAGAAGCAAACATTCCTGCGTGGGTCTCCACGAGTGTTTCTGAGCAGGGTCTCTCCGATTCTATGATTGGATCCTTAACCTCAGTATTCAGGCTACGGATACACACCACCATGTACTGGTCATTGATGTAAGGTACATCCTGCGTCTTGAAAAATAATGCTCCATATCTCTAAGGTGTCATCTCCAAGCTGGCATGTCAGCTATGCCTTCAAAGGGCTGTTTTATCACTCTGTCTGGTTGGCAGTTTTTGAATGGTCTGATATATGATAAGGGCTGTAAATCCTACGGTTATCTGCCCATAATACCTCAGCTCCTTTGTAGTAAAGTATATCCTTCAGTCTGAGGTGAAGGTATGTATGGTATGTAGGACCCCAAGGCAGTAGACCAGGCACGCCGTGAGTCCTTGGATAGTGGTGCTGGCTGGGGCACTGTGAGTCATAAAGGCAAACCCCTGCCTGGAATATGTAGCATCTCCAGTAAACACGAAGCATTGCCTTTTCCAGTATGGGAGGGTTCTGATATAATTAGTTTACTACCAAGTGGCTTGTTGATGGGAAGGATGGAATCATCTTAGGGGCCCAGTGTTGATTTGAATGGCTGGTAGGCCAGATATTTCACAGCAGCAGTAGCTGGATCGGCCTTGGTGAGAGGGAGCCCAAGTGGTCACAAGAATAGCATCCAACTCTGCCAAGGTGGCTGTTCTGCTTGTGAGAATATTGTGTCCATGCAAAGGTGGCTGAAGCCAGAGGCTGGCTGACATCCATTGGCTGAGTCACCCTGCCTAGTCGTTTGTTGCCTTCTCAGATGTGTGGTCAAAGATCCTCCCATTTGTGCTCACTCCCACAGGTCTTTTGATTTCCCTCTCTCTAGACCTTCTTGTCCTCGGTCTTCCACTCTTGCTTGCTCTAGGCCCCTGACCAACCACGTACGAGATTATATATATCCTTACCTCAGGCACCCTTCCTTTCCACAGAAAAATAGGTGACTGAGTGTTGTGCCCATTGAGGGAATTTCCCTTTCTGACTGCCTTTCAGTCCCCGAGTGCGTCTGCAGTGCAGCATCAGTCCAGGTCTGCCTGTGCTCTCACACCAAGCTGATCTGCCTATGACTGGAGCTGGGGAATTTTCATCATCAGCTGGTCATAGTGAACCTCCCCACAAGGTAAGAGGAAGGCACCAGAGCAACATTGCAGGTGACATGGCGGTCTGGGACACTTGTTCATGCAGTTAGTTTGCTTGTGACCTATGGATCAGCTGAATCTTCAGTGTACCACTTCCCTTCAGTATAAATTGTTGCTGGGTCCCCTGGCTCTTACAGTAAGTTAAATAAAGATTTGAGAAAGTGATGGGGTAAGCCATGTAGCTATCTAGGAGAAAATCACTGCAGCTGTAAAAAAGCAATGAAGAGGCTCTTTATACTTGAAAGATCAGCAAGATGCTTAATTAAATGAAAAAAGCAAGGAGTAAATGGAAACTGTTTAAAACTAATAAATGAAGAAATGGACATAATTTACCATTTAGATGTATGATAGTGACCACCAAGGGAACTAAAAGCCAAAACTGGTAAATGAGTTTTTCTGAGAAGAGAGATTGATAGGTCAGAAAATGGCCAGGAACTGCCACTTTTCACTTAGTAACTTTCTGTATTGATTCTGCTTTCTTTCTCTTTTTACTGTCGATGTGGAGCCAGAGGAAAGTGGTATAGGGACTGAGGGAGAGATAATTTTGGGGAGTGCTTTAGGTCATTTCCTGGTGGGCTTCTCTGATGCTCATGCCACAGTTACTGCTCTTGACCCTTTAGTTCAGATTGGCTATTCTTCCAATGTTTTATCATGACAGTTAGGGTGGATGGTAGTCCTTGGTGACTCCTTCCCGACCCTTTCACCATACAGTAGCAGGGACGTTAGTAGATTCAAGTCTCAGTGCAAGGGCTTCCATTGATCTGCTCGGTCGGGAGAGTAAGCGATCATGTATTTACAAATCCTTTTATGGTACATAGAGCCGTATGCAAACATAACATAGGAAGGTAGACTGCAGCAATGTGGAAGAGGCACCTCAGGTTATACAAATGTAAAGCACCCATGTGAAGGTATTTGAGCCTGCCTCTGCCTGGGATGCCTTTTATCACAGCCTTTGCTGGGTTAACCCCCATCTTATTCATTAGGCCTCAGGCTTCACTGACAAGGATGGAAGCTGCCTTGCCATTTCCCTCCTTTTGCCTGCTGGGCTCTCTCTCAGCCCCTTACTGCCTTCTGTGTGTCTTCAGTGATACTTATTTATCTGTTTACTTATTTTTTGTCAATCTCCCCCAATAGAATCGAAGCTTCAACTCAAGTTTATAATTTACTTAATATTTATTGAATGTTGAATGTGAACTTGAACAAATTACTTAATTTTTTGGTGCCTTCCATGACTTACAAGTGAAATGCAAGAATTGTTAAAAGCATCGGAAAGATTGATATTAAATGCTAAATTCTTTTTGCATTACACACACACACACACACACACACACATATTTGGTACAACCCATTCATAGCCGTTAATGCTTTAACAATTCACAATAAATGTGTTCTAAAAATATTTGAAAAGTGAAATTTAAGTAATTTAAAGAGTCGTTAGAGACTTCTGGTCAAGATGGCAACATAGCCAGACATGGCTCACCTTTTCCCACAACCACATCAAAGTTACAACTAAAATATAGAACAACCATAACTCAGAACTGTCAAAAATCAAGTTGAATGGAAGTCTGATAACTATGGAATTAAAGAAACCACATCCATCCAGATGAGTGGGAGGGGCAAAGATGTGGAATGAGCTGGTCCATGTGTGGTGGATAAAAATTCAGGAGGGATATCTTGGGAGCGAGCAGTCCCATATCCACACCAGAGCCCCCAGCACATGGTTCCAGTGCCACGAAGATAAGTCCCCACAACTTCTGGCTAAAAAATCCAGTGGAGATTCAGTCCATGGTAGAAACTTCTGGAGCCCCAAGGAGTTCCTCTTAAAGAACCCACACATGGACTCACCTACTCAGACTTGTTCCCTCTGAGCTCTAGCACCAGGGTAGCAGCTTGAAAGGCACCAATGGCATACAGGGAAGAACTGAAGTGGTTGGCATTAAGGCGAGCAGAAGCCATTGTCCCTTTTCTGAACCCTTCCTCCACAGAGTTGGCAAGCTGGTGCCATATCTGAGACTCCACCACACCAGGCTAACACTGTTTTCCCAGGCCTGGAAATCCCCTGAGACTCTGCCCCACCCAGCTTATGGGCCCACCCAAGCTGCTTTTCCATATAAATGGATACTTTTAGCTTCTGCCTCACAACTACCTAAATCCTCTCAATCAAGCAACAGTTGGCCTCTGTGAGCCCCAGGCTGCACACTAGTAGCAGCCAGCCTAGATTCACAGCTTGGCTTCACTTGGGAATCTCCAAGCCCAGCACAAGTAACAGCCATCTCAGATTGCTTTACAGTTTAGGCAGGGTGCCCCAGGCAAAACACAACTGGGAGCTGACCATGGTCTGCACCATCCGGGAAACCTCAGAGACTGCACACCAAAGAGGAAGCTACAGATCATGTCAGAGTACTACCATCCTGCTGCTGCACACCTGATCCTCTATGGAGGGCAGAGGGTGGTAGTCAGTGGTCACAGCCAGTCCTTGCAGCTGACTGGCTTGGGTAAATCCCTCCCATGATCTATCAACAACAATCAAGGCTCAACTAAACGAGGAGAGTGTACTCAACCCACATGAAGGGTGCATCTCAATTACTGAGCTTGGGTTATAGGGGAGGCTATGTCACTAGACCCTGCAAGACGCCTACTACATTAGGCCACCCTACCAAGACATGATTCAAAGTGGCTCTACCTAATACATAGGAACAAACAGGGAGGCTGACAAAATGAGGAGACAAAGAAACATGGCCCCAATGAAAGAAGAGGTCAAAACTCCAGAAAAAGAGCTAAATGAAATGAGATCAGCAATCTCATTGAAACAATTTCACTGTTTATAAGGATGCTTAAGGAACTTAGTGAAGACGTCAACAGCATAAAAAAGATAGTCAGAAATGAAGGCTACACTAATTGAAATAAAAACAATTTACAGGGAAACAACAGTAGAGTGGGTGAAACCGAGAATCAAATAATTGATTTGGAACATAAGGAAGCAAAAAAAAAAAAAAAAAAAAAAAAAAAAAAAAAAAAAAAAAAAAAAAAAAAAAAAAAAAACCCGAACAAACAAACAAAAAAAACCCATGCAGAAAAACAAGAAGAAAAGAGAATCCACAGAAATGAGGATAGTATAAGCAGCCTCTGGGACAAATTCAAGTGGTCCAACATTCACATCATAGGGGTGCCAGAAGGAGAAAAGAAAGAGTGAGTAATTGGTAATCTATTTGAAAGAATAATGAGAGAAAACTTCCTTAATATGATGATAGAAATAGAGCAGGAAGCATAGAGAATCCCAGACAAGATGGATGCAAAGAGGCCCACTCCAAGACATATCAGAATTAAAATGCCAAAGGTTAAAGAGAAAGAGAGAATCTTAAAAGCAGCAAGAGAAAAGCAGTTAGTTACCTACAGGGGAGTACCCATAAGACTGTTGGCTGATTTCTTAAAAGAAACTTTGTAGACTAGAAGGGATTGGCAAGAAATATTCAGTCCTGAAAAATAAGAACCTACAGCCAACATTGCTCTACTTAGCAAAACTATCATTTAGAATTGAAGAGCAGACGCAGATAAAGTGCTTCCTGGACAAGAAAAAACTAAAGGAGTTCATCACCAAACCATTATTATATGAAATGTTAAAGGGACTTATTTAAGAAAAAGAAGAAGATTAAAACCATGAAAAATAAAATAGCAATAAATACATGTCAATTAACAATGAAACTAAGCAAACAAGAAGAACAGAGACAGAATCACAGATATGGAGGGTGTTTTGATGATTGCAATATGTGAGGAGAGTGTAGGAGAATGGGTGAAGAGGTGAGGGGATTAACAAGTACAAATAGGTAGTCACAGAATAGCCATGGGGATTTGAAGTGCAGTTTAGGAAATGGATAAGTGAAAAAACTTATACCCATGACCCATGGATAAGAACAATGGTGGAGGAATTGTCTGAGAGAGTGGGGGATGCTGGGTGGTAGGGGGCAAATGTGGAAAAATTAGGACAACTGTAATAACATAATCAATAAAATATAATTAAAATAAAAAAGAGTTGTTAGAAGGAACACATTTTACGTGTGGTTGAAAATGTATACCTGTATGCTTTAGGATTAGATTTAGCTGAGAGTGACAGTAAACCCCAAATAATGGGTTCAATAAGAGAGAAATTATTTAATTTTCATGTTGAAGTCTAAAGGAAAGCGGTTCAGGATCTTCCTCCATGGTTTGAGACATCCAAGCCTCTTGCACCTTGTTTCTTTGCTGTGCATTTGGCCCCCTTCTTAAGCCCGTGCAATGCTCTATGACTGTGCTCCAGTTCCAGCTGTCATTCCTGTCGTCCAGCCAGCAGGGAGGAGGAAGAGAAAGTGGAAGTTCTCGTCTCCTTTCTTTAAGGGCACTTCCCGGAAGTTGCATCCAATTTTATCCTTTACATCTTACCATTTAGAATTTAAGTCATATTGGTACACCTATCCTCAATGGAAGTGTAGTCCTTATTCTGGGTTGCCAGGTACTCAATTAGAAATAAGAGTTCTATTACTCAAAAAGAAGTGTAGAATGGTTGTTTAGAGACAACTGGTAGTATGTGCCATAATTCAGACCTTACAATCATCTTTTTAGCAGTGTCCTTTATTTCTTATGCAACCAGTTTTGAGTACATTGGAAATTTTTTATGGCTACTCTACCACGTAAAAAGTAAATGCTATAAGAACAATGACATTTCCATATGTACCTTGTGGAATTGCTTTCCTACATTTCCTAGTTTGTGATTTTATTTTACAGCCTGTTTTATATTATGTTTGACAGTACACTCTGTAGATGTAATAATTGTCAAGGTAGAGTTGAACCATTTTTAGTCTTGGCATTTAACATTGTATAAAAGATTGTTTTTTGACATGTTTGCAAGGTTAGGAATGCTAATCAGGGTAGGCTTACATCCCCGCTATACCAATTGAATGGTTTTCATTGTAAAAATCATATTACTACTTCACTTTCTATACAAACTACAGACTTACTATGTAATCTCAAATTCACTATTCTCATGTTATTAAAATAAGAATGAAGATAACTTAGTTCAATTGTATTTCTCTGCAATTTGTCTTTATTTGGGCACATTAACTATGATTTCTAACAGTATATTTCACTATCATCGGGAAAATTTAAACAGTCTGAAGTAATTATAGTGTGCCTGCAAGGAGGAATGCATAGTGTCTTGTTATCAAAAGCAGCTTCTACTTGTCATAAGGTTGATAGTAATTCCCAACTCGTGGTATATGACTCTCTAAGGGGTGTGTCCTAGGAAACCTCCCAAAAGGGGAATGGTATTTATAAAAGTATATTTATCAGGATAGAGTTCTTCAAATATCTGTGTGAGGAACTCTATTTTAAAAATACAAAGAATGAAAGATGAAGCAGAAGAAAATATTTCTTTGGTTGGTGAGGATAGTTGGGAGATACTATCTTTTTTTTTTCTGGTTAGTGACTCTTATTAGTGATTTGAAATTTTACATTATGTAAAGGAAGAATGACCTAAGGGTTTAAAAAGGGACCAAACTAGTCTTTGGTTATCTTGGTGTTGATTCAAAAAATTACTCATCCCTGTAAGAGTTTTTCTGTACTACCCCAAAACCAAATGCTTTAAAAAAAGATTTAATTTTACCAATGTCACCTAGAATAATATTGTTTGTAGTTGCCTGCTTATTCCAAAAGCCTACTATGTTAGTAGCTTTTGGAATTGACAGTGGTAAAAGCGTGAGCTATTTTACCCTCTATGGAAGAGGGGCCACCTTGGTACAGAACTTTTCCCTGGGGCAGTATTTCCAAAACATGTCTTTCATGCCATCTTTATGATTTTCCTGTCATCTGTACTATTATTTACTTACTATTTTTCATTAAACACACTCCATTTTTAAAAACTTTAAATTCATTTAAAAAACAAACATTATATTATCACTACAAGTTAAAGCTAGTTTCAATGGTCACAAATAAAAGATAACTATAATAAAGAAAGAAAGGAAGAAGAAAGAAGATAACTATAATAATAAAATGAAAGCAAAAAAACCCCACACTGTCATTAAATAAAGAACAAAGAAAAACGATAATATCAAGTTATAAATATAATTGATTTACAAAATGCATACCTTAAAGGAACTTTCTTGAGAAGAATGGGATTTTTTTGAGCAGTCAGTAATAAGGAGGATAATAAGTTTAATGTCACCTAGTTTAAACCAAAGTTGAAGCTCTACTTCAATAGTATTAGTTCTTGATTTTGGTGTCACTCAGCACTGAGAGTGTCATTCACAGGCATGTATGGTCAGAAAGAGCCAAGGATAATCAGTTGCACTTTCTGATAAAATTATGTGTGCTTATAGGTACAAGAACCCGATAACGGGTATGGAAATATGGCACATGAAGATCTGCTTTAGAGATCTAGGTCATCGTCTTCACTAACGCTTTCAAGCAGTTCGGAGCATCAGTTACTAAAGGTCTGAAACATTCATGCCAGGCTAGGGCACAGTGCCACATGCAATTGGAATAAGACAGGTTGCTGCAGTCACCAGATGTCTCATTTTAAGCCACAAGATTCTTGGGTGTATTGTAATAGTTATATATTTTTCCTAAGATACATTGTAAATGCACAATTATTAAAAATGTTTTCTGGTTTAACTCAAAAGTCAACAGATGTCCACCTTTTCCTATTATCCAAGAGGGAAGAGGTCCATGGACATTTGACTCAGGTGATAATCTGTTTGTGAAAGAGGGTTGATTTTAAGAACTGTTAAGAAATTTTCATTTGCAAAAAGGTCTTTCCTTGCATTTTTGTGTATGAGAAATTTCAGAGAATTGTATGTGTTTTAGGATAAATCAGAAAAAAACAATTTGAACACTAACTGTAAATGTATTTTTTGTAAACCTCATTTCTCCTCAACACAGAGGCAGATGGTACAGTGATATTTGAAAAGGCAGCGGAAGCCACCCCTGGAAGAGTCTGGGAGGCTCTGTTATTGGATATTACTTTATATGCCAACAAACCATTGCTAACCCATAGTTAGGGATTCAGGAGTTCTAGAGTGGTATTAGTCTTCTGACTGCACAAAAAAGGCTTCAAAACTCTAATTTGTGGTTGATAGTAACTCAGTATGAAAACAGCTGCTTTGAAACTCTACTATAAGGGCTAGAAATGAGAAACCCTCCTTCAATTCTCTTAAGATCTTGTAAGAAATCACATGGCTTTGTCATCTTCAACAATAAATGACTTCCCAATAAGCATGATTTAACTACAAAATTAAAACCTAAAAGCTAGAAGGCACTGGCTTAATAGATTTCATGTTTGGATACACTTTTATTTGGAAAAAGTCTCAAATTTTTTCACCAGTAAAATGTACTTTGGACACAGTCTCCCAAGATTTCTTTGAGCTCTATAATTTTTATAATGTTAATATTTGAAGATCTAAGCTTTTTCCACTGCCAATTTCCCCAAATGGATAAGGGAACAGTAATGAGTAATGATGTTCATCTTAAATTTATCAGTTAGAGATTTAAAAATACCATTTCTAATGAATTCAACAATCACTTATTGGGGGTGATACTTATATCACAGCCTGGCCTTTGCCTTAGATATGTTCATTTTCGGATGAAGGAGAGAGGCATTTACATAATGCGAACCAAACTGTGATAACTAATCTATAACTATTTACAGTGGGAAAATGAGGGGAAGAGAAAGATATGACTAATTCTCAGTAGAGGATAGCTTTAGAGAAGTAACACTGCAGGGAACTTTTAAAAATAAAGAGTTTGCTTGTGGAAAATGAGAGAAAGCCATTTCAGATAGAATGAGCTGCTCAAACAAAAGCATGATGGTTTGATGAGAGATGGATGAGGTGCCCTGTGGGTGGTGTTAGGAGTGAGGGGAAAGAAATCTGGTGTGTGTTGGAATCACTTGGGAAAGTGTTTGAATACCACACTGGGGAGTTTAGATGTTATTTTATAGAAGGTGATGAGCCATTGGGAACTCTAATAGTGGAATGATGCCGTTCAATTTTTTTTTTTTTTTTTTTTTACTGGGAGCAATTTGGAAGGGGTAGGATTACAAGCAGAAAATTAGTAAGGAGCTTATGTAGCCACCTGACTGAGCAATGATAATGAGTTAGTATGGGGCAGTGAGAAGAAGAGACAGCTGTGAGAGACAGATTGAATACAGATCAATAGGACTTAGCTATTGATATGTAAATAAATAATTTTAATTCAGTGCTATTTGTCTTGTAATAAAACATGTATATGGTAATATAAAAAGTCAAAGAAAGCTTCATAGATGAGAGGGTGTTTAAGAAAAGTAGAGAGTTACCAGATATTAAGACCTTATAAGCAGAAAAAGCAGAATGACGTGATATGATTGATCTGGCTACCATGACAGGGGTTCTCAGTTGGGTTCCACATTAGAATTACCTGGCAAGTTAAAAAAAAAAACAACCTATGACATAAAAAAAGAACCTGATAGATTTTTGGTAAATCTATTTTTTAAACCTTCCCAGAATTACATTGGAAGGTTTAAAAAAAATCTAAAGGTTAAAAAAATCTTCCCGGTATTTGTGTGACAGGAAGTACAATAGTTTTACAACTTGGAGCAAGGTGCTATCTTGGAGTTAGGCTCTTACCCTCCCACACAGACTGAGAGATTGGGGCGCCATTTTTCTTGATAATTACTTTTCTTTTTTTCCTTTTTATTGAATTTATTGGGGTGACACTGGTTAACAAAATTATACAGGCTTCAGGTTGCATAATTATACAGAATTATACAGGTTGCACAATTCTGCAACTCACCATCAGTAAGTACACTGTATTGTGTGTTCCCACCTCAGGTCAAGTCTCCAGCCATCACCATTTATCTCCTCTATTCCCTCCTTTATCTACTCTGCCTCCCTCCCCACTACACTCACCGCACTGTTGTCCCTGTCTGTGAGTTTTTCTTTTTTTCTCTTCGTTCAATCCCTTCACCTCAACTGTCCCTCTCAGAGCCCCCCTACGCAATAGCTGTCAATCTGCTCTGTATCTATGAGTCTGTCACTATTTTGCTTGTTAGTTCAAATGTGAGTGAAATCATACAGTACTTGTCTTTCTCTGACTGGCTTATTTCCCTTAGCATAATGTTCTCCAGGCCCATCCATGCTGTTGCAAAGGGTAAGACTTCCTTCTTTTTTACGACAAGTAGTATTCCATTGCGTAAATATATGACAGCTGTTTATTCACTCAGCTATGATAGACACTTGGGCTGCTTCCAAATCTTGGTGTTTGTAAATACTCTGCAATAAATACTCTGCATGTATTCTTTCAAATTAGTGTATTGAGTCTCCTCAGATAAATTCCCAGAGGTAGAATTGCTGGGTGATAAGTCAGTTCCAATTTTAATTTTTTTGAGGTAATTTGTACTGTTTTCCACAGTGGCTGTATCAGTCTGCATTACTACCAACAGTGCACAAGGGTACCCTTTTCTCCACATCCTCACCAACACTTGTTCATTGGTTTATTGATGATAGCCATTCTGACAGATGTGAGATGATATCGCAATGTAGTTTTTAATCTGCATTTCTCTGATGATTAGTGACATTGCCTAATAACCATCTGTATGTCCTCTTGGAAAAGTGTCTATTCAGGTCTTTTGCCCAATTTTTAGTTGGATTGTTTGTTTTTTTGGGTATTGAGTTTTGTAAGTTCTTAATAATTTTTGGATATTAACTCCTTATCAGATATATTGGAAAATATGTTCTCCCATTCAGTGGGTTCTTTCCATTTTATTGATGACTTCCTTTGCTATGCAAAAACCTTTGAGTGTGATGTAGTTTCATTTGTTTATTTTTTTCTTTTGTTTTCCTTGCCTGAGGAGCTGTATCAGAAAAGATATTGCTATGAGAAATGTTCAAGGTTTTACTGCATATGTTTTCTTCTAGAATTCTTGTGGTGTTGAGTCTAACATTTAAATCTTTAATTCATTTTGAGTTTATTCTTGCGTATGGTGTAAAATGTGGTCTAGTTTCATTTTTTTGCACAATATTCCTGTTACCATTGACTGAATAGACTATCTTTAGTCCATTGCATGTTTTTGCTTCCTTTGTCATATTACTTGACTATAAAGGCATAGGTTTACTTCTGGGCTCTCGCAGAAGTAATATTCCATTGACCTATATGTGTCTGTTTTTATGCCAGTACCATGATGTTTTGATTATGATGGCCTTATAGTATAGTTTGATATCAGGTAGCATTATTCCTCCAACTTTGTTCTTTCTCAAGATTGCCATTGCTATTCAGGGTCTTTTGAGGTTCCATAAACATTTTTGAAATATTTGTACTAGTTCTGTGATATATGCCATTGGTATCTTGATAGAAATTGCATTGAATCTATAGATTCCTTTGGTTAGTATGGACATTTTAATAATTCTTCTTATTCATGAACACAGTATACATTTCCACTTATTTGTATCATCTTTAGTTTCTTTCTTTAGTGTCTTATCATTTCCTGACTATAAGTCTTTTACATCCTTGGTTAAATTTATTCTTAGGTGTTTTATTTACTTTGAAGCAACTGTGAATGGGTTTTCTTTGTTTCCCTTTCTGATAGTTTATTATTGGTATGTAAAAATGCAACTAATTTTTGGATATTTATTTTGTATGTTACTACTTTACTGAATTCATGTATCAGTTGTAGTGGGGTTTTTTTTGGTGGAATTTTTAGGGTTTTCCATATACAGTATCATGTTTTTTGTGACTAATGACAGTTTTATTTTTTCCTTTCCAAATTGGATGCCTTTTATTTCTTCTTATCTGACTGATGTGGCTAGGACTTATATAGTACTATGTTGAATAAGAGTGGTGAAAATGAAATCCATGTCTTGTTACCCATCTTAAGGGAAATGCTTGTAGTTTTTGCCCATTAAATATGATGTTTGCTGTAGGTTTTTTGTATATGGCCTTTATTATGTTGAGGTATGTTCCCTCTATTCTCATTTTGCTGAGACTTGTTATCATAAATGTATACAGCATTTTATTAAATGCTTTTTCTGCATCTATTGATATGATCATGTGATTTTTATCCTTCATTTTATTTATGTGGTGTATCATGTTTATTGATTTGTGGATATTGTACCAACCTTGCATCCCTGGAATAAATCCCACTTGATCATGGCGTATGATCTTTTTAATGGATTGGTGGAAATATTTGCTAATATTTTGTTGAAGATTTTAGCACCTATGTCCAGGGATATTGGCTTATAGTTTTCTTTCTTTGTAGTGTCTTGTTTTGGAATTAGGATAATGCTGGCCCTGTAGTGTCTTGTTTTGGAATTAGGATAATGCTGGCCCTGTAAAGTTAGCTAGGGAGTCTTTGAAATTTTAAAATTTTTTGCAATAGTTTGAGGTAGGTGTTCTTCTTGGAATGTTTGATAAAATTCACCTGGGAAAATATTGGGGCTAAGACTTTTCTTTGTTGGGAGTTTTTAAAAATTATTGCTTCAATTTCACTAGTTGAAATCTGTCTATTCAGATTCTCTGATTCTTCCTGATTTAGTTTCAGAAGATTGTATGTTTCTAGAAATTTTTCCATTTCATCCAGGTTGTCCAGTTTGTTGGCATGTGGTTGTTCATAATATTTTCTTAAAATTATTTGTATTTCTTTGATGTCAGTTGTTACTTCTCCTCTTTCATTTCTGATTTTATTTGGATCTTCTCTCTTTTTTTCTTAATGAGTCTGGTTAAAAGTTTTTCAATCTTGTTTTCTTTTAAAGAACACTTTATTGGTTTTATTGATCTTTTGTATTTTTTAAAGACTCCATTTCATGTATTTCTGATTTGATCTGTATTCCTCTATTCCCCTTTGTGCTTTGTTTGCTGTTCTTCTTTATGTGTCTTTAAGTGTCAAGTTAGATTGTTTATTTGGAATTTTTCTTCCTTCTTGAGATAGGCCTGTAATGCCATGCGCTTCCTTCTCAGCCCTGCTTTCGCTGTGTGACGTAGATTATGGGTTGTTGCGTTCTCATTTTCATTTTTTCAAGGTATGTGATTTCTTCCTCAATCTCATGGTTAATTCACTTATTGTTTAGTGACATGTTATTTAGCCTACATGTCTTTGTGTGTTTTTCAGTTATTTTTTCTTTTTTAAATATTTTATTTATTTTAGAGAAGGGAAGGGAGGGAGAAAGAGAAGGAGAGAAACATCAATGTGCAGTTGCCTCTCATGTGCCCCCTACTGGGGATCTGGCCTGCAACCCAGGCGTGTGCCCTGACTGGGAATGGAAGCAGCAGCCCTTTGGTTCATTGGCTGGCACTCAACCCACTGAGCCACACCAGCCAGGGCCAGTTTCTTTTTTCTTTTTTTCCTGATCGATTTCTAGTTTCATATCATTATGGTCGGAGGAGATGCTCCATATGATTTCAACCTTCTTAAATTTATTGATACTTGTTTTGTGTCCTAACATGTCATATGTATACTTGAAAAGAATATATATTCTGCTGCTTTGGGGTGAAATGCTTTGGCAATATCAATTAAATCCATTTGATCTAGTGTGTCATTTAAGACTGCCATTTCCTTGTTGATTTTTTGTCTAGAAGATTTATCCATTGTTGTCGATGGGGTGTCTAAATCCTGTACTATGACTGTATTACTGTCAATCTCTCCATTTATATTTATCAAAATTTGCTTTACATATTTAGATGCTCCTATGTTGGGTGCATAAATGTTTACAAGTGTTATATCCTCTTGTTGGATTGCTTTTTTCATCATTATGTAGTGTCCTTCTTTGTCTCTTCCTATAGCCTTGTTTTCAAGTCTATTTTGACAGATACAAGTATTGTTATACCAGCTTTATTTTTTCATTTCCATTTGCATGAAGAATCTTTTTCTTTTTTTTTAATTACTTTATTGTTGTTCAATTACAGTTATTTGCATCCTCTCCCTCCCCCCCAGCCTCCCACCTCCCCCTTAGCTCCCTCCATGTGTCCTCTACAGTGATTCCTGAAAATGAAGAATCTTTTTCTATCCCTTTACTTATAATCTGTGTTTATCTTTTGTTCTGAGGTGGACAGCACATTGTTTTGTCTTGTAGACGGCATATATATGTCTTGTTTTCTTATCCATTCAGCTACCCTATGTTTTGATTGGAGCATTTAAGCCATTTACATTTAAGTGATTACTGTTAAGTACATATTTATTGCCATTTTATTCTTTTAACTACATTCCCCTTTCTTCTACTTCTTCCTCTTCCTCTTCCATCTCCTTCTCTACCTCCTCTTCTTCTTTTATGTATTTTTCCATTACCATATTTCCCCCTTATGCCCTCCTCCCTCCCGCAATCACCACACTGTTGTCCATGCCCATGAGTCCTTTTTCTTTTTGCTTGATCCCTCCACCTCCTAAACTCCCCCATAGCTGTTATCCTGCCCTATACCTATGAGTCTGTCTCTATTTTGCTTATTAGTTCAGTTTGTTCATTAGAGGACACATATGAGTGAAATCATATGATATTTGTCTTTCTCTGACTGGCTTATTTCACTTAACATAATATCCTCCAGATCCATTCATACTGTTGCAAAGGATAAAATTTTCTTCCTTTTTTATGTCTGAGTAGTATTCCATTGTGTAAATGTCCTATGGTTGTTTTATATACTTATCTCCTGATGGACACTTGGGTTGCTTCTATATCTTGGTGACTGTAAATAACCCTGCAATGAACATAGGGGTGCTTATGTTCATTCAAATTAGTGTTTTGTGTTTCTTTGGATATATTTCCAGAAGTGGGGTCAGTGAGGCAAAAGGCATATCTATTTTTAATTTTTTGAGGTAACTCCATCCATACTGCTTTCCACAGTGGCTGCATCAATCTGCATTCCCACTAACAGTGCGAAATGTTTCCCCACCTTGTCTTCCAAATCACTAATTCAGTTCTCTGCTTTATTCAACCTATTGTTTAATTTTTCTAGTGTATTCATGATTTCTGATTGGTTATTTTTTAGGGTTTCTATGTCCTTTATCATGCTGTTGAACATCCTTATAACTATTACTTTGAACTCTATATGATAGATTGCTTGCCTCCATTTCATTTAACTTATTCTAGACATTCCTCCTATTCTTTCATTTGGAGGCTATTCTTTTGTTTCCCATTTTTGCTGCCTCTTTGTGTTTCTTTCTAAGTGTTAGATAGATCTCCTATGACTTTTTGTATTCATGGGTGGCTTTATGTAGTAGGTGTCCTGAGGGTCCAGTGGTGCAGTCTCCTTAATCACCTTAGCTGGGTGCTCCTGTAATGTCCCTTGTATGGGTTATGTGGGCCCTCCTGTTGTAACTGAGTCTTGATTGATGTTTGCCTGTTCATACCTGGGATCAATCCTCGGGCTGGCTGACTCTGAGGCTCAACCCTGACCAAGGTGTGCAAGTTTCTGTGTAGGTACTGACCACATGAAGAAGAAATCACCTCAACAGGGTTTGGTGCCTGCTGAGACTTCCCTTTGATATACTGGTTGTGAAGCTTATTGGGCCCTGCTCTGATGTTGTCTGACACTGGCCAGTGGGTATGTTGGTTCTGTGGTCTCTTGGGGGCTACTCTGGTGCACCCCATGTAAGAGGTTTCCTGTGACTGGCTTTTGGCAACCTTTTGGAGTTACAAGTGGACCACAATTTGTGGCTGCTCTGCTGGGCCTGGGTGTGTGCAGGAGGAACCAACCTGCACACCAAGGCTGGCTTTTACCGGTGCTAGGCCCAGGGGCAGGTCAGGAAAAGTCCCAAGACACACTGATGAGATTCGCCTCCACCTTCTTCTTCCTGCCTCTGTCTACTGGCTGCCTCTTAGGCTCAGTCACTGAAAGAGCTTTTGGATGCACTCAGCAGGGCTTAAGTGCCATATGGTGGGGCAAGAAGGAGTCTAAGGGAGAGGCTATTGCTTTCCTCCAGGCTGATGTCACATTGAGGAGAGTGCTCTACTCAAGAATGATGGTGTCTGTGGTATGAAAGAATGACTTAGCACAGGAATACTGGTGGCTGTCTTTTCAGCTCATTTCCCAGAGCCACAAACCCCAGACTCTCCTTACATGATTCTAGTCTCCTATGGCCTCCCACTGCAGGAGTGTAGCATGAGTGGCTGAACAAAATTTTGTGCATTGATTCTTTAAGAGGGTGCCTCTTTCTTTAGTGGACTCCTGCCTCTCCCTAATGGAGAGAAACCTTGCTGCTTTTCATAGCCAGATGTTACGTGGGTGCCTCTTCCTGGCTCTGGTACTCTGGGCTTGGGAGTTGGGCTTGGAGTTGAGACCTCACACTTCTCAGGGGGAACCTCCTGCAGCTGTGATATCACTCCGGAACCTCAGCTGCTGCCCATATGGGTGGTGCCAGCCTTTTTCATGTCTCTGTCCTTCCTACCAGTCCTAATGTGGCTTCTTCTGTAAATCCTTGGCTATAAGACTTCTCTTCAGCTAGTCTGCAGTTGGTTATTCAGAGTGATTATTCTATGATTTAGCTATAATTTACATTTGATCCTGGGAGGAGGTGAGTTTAGCTGCCACCTACTCTGCTGCCATCTTGGATCCTGTTTGATGATTACCTTTCAAAGAGATGTTTCCCAACTCCTGCGGAAACACAGTCTTGGGATGTAAGACTGTTAATAGTCTTTTAAAAAGCTTTATATATATCTCAATGGGGCAGAGAAAGAATTTACAATGATACATTTCCTAAAGAAAATGTTCAAAGAAAATGGAGGTCAGGGCCTAGCGTCAGGAATAAGCTGCTGGAGTTCAGTCCAGCAGAGGGAGTGCTAAGGACATATTGGTCCATGGACTTGGATGTGGGGTGTGAGGTTGAGGGAAGAAAAGAGTTTTGGGTGAGTCTTTGGTGCTGGGAGAATACTGATGTCATTTACTGCCACTGAGAACAGAGGAAGAATAGAAGGTTGGCTAACAGGACAAATTAAGTTTAGGAGAAACTCAGTTCGTGGTGCCTGTAAGATACCCAAATTGAGTTGGCTATATGGGCCTGTGACCTAGGAGAAGGGTGGGTTGGAAGGCAGGTTGGGAGTGATGGACATGGAGAGCTAGTCTTAGCTCATCTATTTTACCACTATGTTTAGGTGAAACTAACATTGTACTGCCCCATTCCCAGTTGAGGGAGAATCAATACAGATTAAAAGGAATTTTAAGAAACAGTTAGATGCATCCAGCAAGTGCCCAGTGCTTTTGGTTAGTTCTGTTGTTATGGTTAGCAAGGCCCTAATGTAAGTCAGAATAGGAAAATCAAATGGTCATCTGGTGAGAGTTAATTATAAAACTTTAATTTTCATTGTATTCTAGTGTCTGTGGTGTCTCAGAGACAAGTAGTTATTTACCAAAAGTGCATTTTCTTTAGAACCAGAGAATAAACAAATAAGTGGGAACAGAGTTCTCCACAGTTCACTTTCTGAATTTTTGCAAGATAATGTTGCAGTTAGTAGAGGATTTGGAACCTTCCTGAAAAGGCAAGAGAAAAGAAAAATCCCAAATAAAACCCAAGGCAAAAGCCATTTGTAATGATGAAAAATTGAAAATCACACCAATTGGTCTGTTCTCTTTGACTCAGTTCCTACCTACTTTTCCTAGGGCTTTAAGGCCTGTTTCTTTTCCGGAAAACATTTAAAGTTGCAGATGCAGATAAAGATTCAAGCCTTCATGACATTTTCCTCTGTGTGTTCACAGCACTTCTGATGCATTTGGGGAACTGGGAGCAGTGATTTGCCTGTAGGAATTTTTTGAAAGATGAGGATCATAGATATTTTTGTGTTATGACTGGACTCCAGCAGCAGAGAGTTGAGTTTAGCTGTGACAGCTGCCGGTATTTTTTGTCCAGCAGTAGCTGTTTCTGACATATAAGTGGCGAGGAATGGAAGTGAGTGAACCCTCAAACTTTAAGTTGCCCTTGACTTCAGGGGCCGCTGACAAGGACATTTCTTACCACTTGAAGTTTGGCATTGGAGTTTGTTTACAGCTAATGAAATTTTACTGTTATTAAGACTGACATTTAGATTGGTGTTCCAAGAATCCTTGAGGGCTGTTCACATGCATTCTGAAGAGCCCTTTGAACATCAAATGGCTCTCACAAAAGAAGGCTTTTTATCAACTGAATGTGAAGGGCAACATGATTCAAAGAAAAAAAATCCCACCGTAGGCTTTTTCTGAGGTAACCATGAAAAGAGAGCTCCGGGTTAGAAAATTGCTTTTACTTAAGCTTATTATTGGATAAAGACAGTAGGCTTCCTATCTTCTGTTCCAAATATGCAGGAGTTCTTGAAAAAGGTAGTTTTACTTGGCCCTGAAACATTCTTAATGTTTTTCAGAGTTTTGGCGTATTTCAGTGGTTGGGGTCTTTCTGAAACAAGTGGTTATGGAAGATTGTTTTCTTTAGATTAGTGAACAAACAAACAAAGACTAAGAGGCAGACTTCCTCAAAAGGCCATTTCCTGATCTTTTTGCAAGGCAATGCTGAATCAGTTGTAAATAGCATATATCCTGGAAAAGTAAAAAATGGAAAAAAAAAACCAAAACAAAAATAAAGTCCCAAAGAACCCAAAAAGATTTTTGCTGTGTTGAAGATCATTTTCAGCGGGAGAGGAGTAGCAGCTGAGCTTAAGTGAGAGTGGATCCTCGCTGCTGGGGGCTGTCGGAAGGAAGCTGTCAGATATCAACATGATGTATTTTCCTTTGCAGACAAAACAAGGCATTTAAAAATAAATAGCAATCGATGTTAAGATTCTATAATGCAAATTCACATGTGCATGCACAAACCTCACAAACAGATTAGTTTGCCTTGCCCCCCCCACCCCATCTCAAGTGATGATGGGAACCAGATGATAGAGAGTAGGGGGAGGAGAGGGAGGAAGGAGAAGAGGAAGAAGAGAAAGAACAGGGGAGAGGGACAGGGGAAGGGAAGGGGAGAGAGGAAATGAAGACATGTTGCTCTTGAATCAACCTAGGTGCTCTTGATGTAGCTGTGGTGGGTGAAGAAAATCATAGTCAAATATCAGCTCCTTTTGGAAGATTGAATCTGTTTTAAACCAATGGACTCAAGGGATATGGTTTTGAAGTTGAACTAAAGTACCTGAGACTGACTTGGAGCTTCAACAGTTGTTTTAAAACAAAATGATGAGCTTATTTCTACCATCGCAGTGAGTCAAAGTCCTGTCAACTGAGGTCTGAGTAAAATTGTTCAAAAAGAGAAAGCATTTTCAAGCAGCCTTTCACTCTTGCCCATGGCTGACCCTTGCTGGCTTTCAGTTCAGTATCATTTTGTTATTAGACTCCAAAATCTACCCTCAAGGGACCTTTTAATGTGCGGATTTTTGAGATACACCTTACTGTGAATGGCTGGGTTAATCTCCTGAGTGGTGAGAGCCAGTTCTTGGTCCCTTGGGTTTCTAAATACCCGAAATCTGTCTCCCTCTTCAAAAAAAGGTTGACTATGGGATTTGGAAATTTACTACAAATGGTCATTTGTACAGAATGTGTTTCTAAGGGAATTTTTTTTCTATCCTTAAATCATTCTATAGTTTCTGATCTGTGTCCTAAAATCAGAGGGTGGACAAATTAGAGTATGTTTAAACAAAAATTGAGTGGAGAAAGGGAGACTCTGGCTAAGCAAAGCCACCTGTTGTGTGTGTTAGTGTGTGTGTGTGTGTGTGTGTTTAAAATGAAGGACGGTTCAGAGCCTGTCTTTCAGTAAGCATTCGACTCTTTCCCCCACATTTATTTATTTCCAGAAGTTTAAATATTTTATTGTTGTTCTATTACAGTTGTCCCACTTTTTCCGTCTTTGCCCTCTTCCGCTCTGTCCCCACCCCGCTCCCATAGTCTGACCCCACTCTTTGGTCCATGGCCAAGGGTCACTCACAAGCATTGGACTCTTGAGTGAAGCAATGCTTTTCAAATCGATGTGACTGTGGAATGTCCAAGGAATTTAGTTTGGGAAACGGTATTCTGGAAAAATTGGTCTATTTCTAATGCATATATTTTTTATAGTTTTTACAGAAGAACTACTATAACACAAAACCTTAGGTTGTTTATATTTGTAATATTGCCAATGTTTGGAATAAAAGTAAAGACTATAAAAATGTCACAGATTTTTTTACCCTAGATAGCACTTATGCCAGAAAGAAAGTACACCAATTTTCTAACACTATGTAAATGTTATGCTTCATGTTTCCACGAGGAAAGTTGATTTATACTTCGTCTTTATTTCAAACCTAAATTCTTAAATTCTACCTTTCCTTTAATTCTCTTTTCAGTAACAATGATAACAATGGAGCATACAAAACAAAATGCAAGACATAAAAATCACCTGAAATCCTGACACCCGGAAATAACCACGGTAAACATTCTGAGTAAATTGGAGCTGTTAACGGGAGTTTGCAGATGTGTTTTATTTGGTTGTGAAATATTTACATTTTTATTGAATTTGAGTGCCAACGTATACAATTTGGGTGATTTTTCACAAACACATATTTCTACCTTATTCTGAAATGCTGGAGGTCGGCATTATGTCAGGGCTCAGAGCTGAGTAGTGCCTGCTCCCTTTAGGAAAGAAGCCCTTCCTAGTTTATCTGCCTGTGCTCTGAGGTATGTGGGTTTGAAACCCCGGTTAGAAGTCCTCCTGGTATTTTCCTTCTTGGATAATATTTAATTTTATAAAGGGAGTTATCTTTTCATATTCAGGTATAAGCTTTTTCCTCTTAATACTTTAGTAACATTTCCCATGCCATTAAATGTTCTATATCATTGCTTTTGTCTCCGTGATATTCTATTACATGGATATACCATAGTCTACATAACCAACCCTTACTCTCTTGGGCTTTATGTGAGTCTTTGTTTAATCTATTAAATATACAACACAGGGAGATAAACATCCTTGTAGCAAAATCTGTGCACATTTCCATTATTGTTTAGGTCAAAAGTTCTTGCAATTGCTAAGTGAAAGAATTTTTGAGACTCATTGCTACATATACTCAACTATACTTTTGCTTAGTTCACAATAATGTAATCACTTCAGAGCTCTTAATAGGTTAATGTGTTTTCTAGGAATGTGGCTGTGGGCGGTATTTCCTACACTCTAACCCAGAACCTTTTTCTCAGGTACTTCCTAATAGCTCATGAAGCAGTAATATTCTGTGAAGAGAGTCTTAGAAACTTCCAGCTGAACTGACGGTTGTGAGGAAGTGCTAAAAGGTGGAAGGGCATTCAAAGAAGTTGCATGTACTTCACAATGCTGCTTAGCTGTTGATTAGGATTAATGCTTAACTGTACTATATTATGAATGCCTAGCCAAAGAACAGTGTTGCAAAGCCTGCAAGCTTCTCAGGGCAGGGACTATTCTTATCCATCCTCACTCTTACTAGCATCCTCCTTCCACCTCCTTTCTTTCTTTTTCCTTACCAGTGTTGCCCTCATCACCCCGACTGTTTTGCTGCTTATGTATGAAGAAAGTAGTAGCCACCTTAAATTCTTTTTAGAACTCAAACTTAAACAAATGGACAAAGAGACTCACTGTAGAATTTGGGGAGAAACTGCATTTTTGCAGTGTGGAGCCCTAAGCAGTTAATGTCTCAATTGCCGAGGGTGAGTTCGGAGAGGAAGGCAGGGGTCCATCACCTGAGAAGCCGTGTGGAGGGCAGATCTGAAGACGGTGAGCCTGAAGAAGAGATAAGTGTAGAGGTTGTTTGAATGGTACCGGTGGAAGATAGTGTGGGTCTTAGTGGTGGTAGGGATGGAGAAGGACCATAGTTACTGGTGTTAATTACTGACTAGGAAGAGAAGTGCTGCAGGCAGATCAGGAGGTGGGGACCTGGGATTAATTGCAAGCAAGGTGGGGTTTGTTCTAGCTTTCAACACAGGGAAAGGGGACACTTCTGTAGGGGTATCTGGGGTTTTAAAGTTTTACAGTGCGTCGGCCTAGATGTCTACATCCTAATTCTTAGGAATCTACCCAGCCAGATCTCTGACCTTGGCACGTAGGCTTGTGGTTGAGAATTCAGCTCTGTGTGGAGCCCTGCTGTCCTTGTAATTAGGTCCCGAGACTAATGGTTAGCTTTTTTCTATCTTTTGGCTATAGGAGATAAAATTGTTTTTATATGTTATCAACTAGGTCCTTTGCTTTTCATAATTCACCTTGAATTAGTGATTACTCATCCTCAGCTTTTCATTGTTTTCCTTTAATGCACTGATAAGACTCAGCAATAACCATCCAATTCCATTGCTCTTATAATCACTACTTCTCAAATGCCTGAGATAATATATCTGTTAGTATATTCCCTTACGCCAGTATCCCATCCTGCTTCACTACCATTGAAGATTTTAACAACTACACTCCTAGCAAATGCCAGGGGCCACCACCACTGATGGGGTCTTTATTCCCAGCCAGCTAGTAGGTAGACAAGCTTCAGAATCCCATTTTAGGTTTTGCTTTTCAGTTGCTCCTGGCACCAAGCATCTTAGGTCAGATTTCCTGAGATAAACTCTAAGACAGATTTATATGCACCAAGTTCACTGGGGTGTGGTCTTGGGAACAACACTTGTGAGGAAGTAAAAGAAGCAGGTTTGGCAGAAGGAGAAGATGAGCTACAAGACAGTCACAGAAGCAGCCTTGGCCAACCCTGTGGGCACTCTGGTATGGGATGGCCCTTCAAAGTCACTCCAGATTAAAGCAAGGGTGCCAGGCCATTGCACCTCTGCATCAACCAATCAATGGATGGGGGCCACCTTAAGGAGAGGGTATAACCTTGGACAGGGCAGTTTCTTTGGGCCAAGGGCAATATCTAGGGAGGAAGTCAGCTATGAGCCACCAGCAGCCATCACTCCTGGTAGTTAAGTGAATTACTACCTTAATCTTGATCAGGGAACGGACAAAACACCGCAGCATCCACTACAGTGGGTCTGAGATTACTTCTTGGTGTTTAATAAACATCACAGGCTTGATATGGCTAAAGCACAGCCGTCATGCTTTCTTTTCTCTCTGAGCCTGCTTTACAGAGCCTTTTTTTGGTAAAATACTATTATAATGAATCTTTGAGGTTTAAACCACAGCTTTTGGTTTCTTTCTTTCCTGCCTCAACACTCGTTTGTATGCCAGCAAATCCTCCCAGCAGTAACTCCAAAATTATATTTTGAGTTCATTTATCTCTCTACATCTTTACTGCTGCTATCCTAGTAAAGCCATGATCATCTCTTGCCCATTCTGCTGCCACTGCCTTCTAATTAAAGTCCTTGCCCTCTTGGCCTCTACAATTTAATTTTCACATGGCAGAACAGTGATTTCTTTATATTATTATTATTATTATTATTATTATTCAAGTATAGTTGTCTCCATTTCCACCCCCACCCCAGCCATCCCTACCTCACACCATCGATCCTTTCCCCCTTTGGCTTTGTCCATCTGTCCTTTATACATGTTCCTGACAACCCTTCCCCCTTTTCTCCCCATTGTCCCTTCCGACCAACCTATGGTTACTTCAGTTTGTTCTTAATTTCAATATCTCTGGTTATGTTTTGTTTGCTTGTTTGTTTTATTGATTAGATTCCACTTATAGGTGAGATCATGTGGTATTTGTCTTTTACTGCCTGGCTTATTTCACATAGCATAATGCTCTCCAGTTTCATCCATGCTGTCACAGAGGGTAAGAACTCCTTCTTTCTTTCTGCTGTGTAGTATTCCATTGTGTAAATGTACCATAGTTTTTTTTTTTTTTTTATCCATTCATTTACTGATGGGCACTTAGGTTGCTTCCAGCACTTGGCTATTGTAAATTATGCTGCTATGAACATTGGGGTGCATGGGTTCTTCTGAATTGTTGTTTTAGGGCTTTTAGGGTAAAATGCCAGCAGTGGAACTACTGGGTCAAAAGGCAGTTCTGTTTTTAGTTTTCTGAGGAAGTTCCATACTGTTTTCCACAGTGCTACACCAGTCTGCATTCCCACCAACAGTGCACTAGGGTAAAGTCAACATACAGGCAGAGTAAGATGATAAATGTCTGATTATGTGAGGAAGGTGAATGGGGATTTAAAAATCAGATTAATCATGGTAATAGTCATAAACTGGGATTTATCAAAAGAAGAGGAAAACACAGGAGGAGGCATGAGGAAAACATGTCATCGAGTTGGTAGAAACAAGTATATAAAGATATTCCTGGCTGCTTTTAGAGGTGATGATAGGGGAAAGTTAAGAAAACTAAGGAGTTTATTTCTTGATTAAAAATGGAAGTAGACTGGGCAACATCCCTTGCTCCATTATTTCTAACAAAATGTAAAAGCTTAATAAGGAGAGCAAAAATGAGTTTTCAGCTAGATCCAAACTGATGGAAACTATAAGATGGAAGAATTAAACATAAAAAAGAGTTCTATTCTGATGATAGTCCTCACTTATTGAAGAGGTGATACATTACACTGGAAAAGGGACTAGACTTGGAATCCGAAGAACTGCATTTGAGTAATGATCAGTTCACTCAGTAAATAATATTGGTTAGTCATCTTCCACGTCTAGACATTGCTGGGTGCTGAGAATACAACATGATCACTACCATTAAAGAGTAACTCCAGTGTGCGCAAATTGATGAACTGTGATAGGGGCGTTAATGCTGTAATAGGGAGAGTAAGGTGATTTGAGAACTCATAGAATCTGCCTCTGTGTGTGTGTGTGTGTGTGTGTGTGTGTGTGTGTGTGTGTGTGTGTGTGTATGTGTTGAGAGGATGCCCTGGAAGAAGTAGTGTCTAAGCTGAGACAGCAAACACGCCATATTGGTTAGTGACAGCCTTGGTGCCACCTATTTCTTCTCCTTGGACTGCTGTCTCTCTGACCTCTCCAATGCTGACTCCTCGGTGTTCAGTTTAAAGATCACTTCCTCAGAGAGGTCTTCCCTGACCAGCTGATTTATGGTCTCATAAATAGTCTCTACCAAATCACTCTTTTATTTTTTAAAAAATATTTTACTTATTTATTTTTAGAGAGAGAGGAAGGGAAAGAGACAAAGAGGGAGAGAAACATCAATGTGTGGTTGCCTCTCGTGCGCCCCCCAGTGGGAACTTGGCCCACACCCCAGGCATGTGCCCTATCTGGGAATTGAACCAGCGACCCTTTGGTTCAGAGGCCAACACTCAGTCCACTGAGTCACAACAGGCATGGCTCACTCTCTTGTTTTTTCAGAGCATTTATCATTTTATGGTGTTTTCTGGCATTTGTTTGTCTTCCTATTAGAATACTTACTCCATAAAAGTCTGAACCTTGTGTGCCTTGTTTACCACTGTACCCTCAGTGCTCAAACAGAGCCAGGCTCAGAAGAGGTACTTAACAAATATTTGTTAAATGAGCAAATAAATAAATAATTGATAATAGCAGTTAGAAGAGGGAAAGGGGAACCAAAGAAAGAGATTCTGCTAGAGGACCCAGAGTTTGGAGTTCTATTTGTTTCCTAAGTCCCCACCAGAGTTGGGTGGAGAAATGGGCTCGTTTCCCCTTAGGGGGCCCTCCTTTGCCCGTGTAAGGGATTGGCTCTTCCACATTGATGGACTTTTATTTCAGTCTGATCCTATTCTGCATATTTCAGAACTCTCATTTTAACCCTGTGTTGGCACCCTTCCCTGTATTTCAGCTCTGCTACAGGGTCTTGGGTTTTAGATTCCTTTGCCCTTTCAATGGGATTTAGGTAAAGGTCAACTAGTGAGCTCAAGACACCATCTTAAACCTGAAAGTCTGGAGGGAAATTTTATTCTTGGGTAGATTTGAATCCAGCTTATTTTCCCCCATAGACCTTGTGGTGTGTGTTCAGAAAAGGAAACATACTTAGAATCATCCTGAGAAATGTAGAACTGAGAAGAAAAATTGCCATAAAAGCAGTTCCCATGTATCTCACACAAAATCAAATGTGTTCAATTAAGCCCATTAGGATTCTTTTCTGTGACTGTGGGTATCGAATCCAAAAAGCATCTTTCAATAAGATCCATTAACACTGCTGCATCATGCAGCTGGCCTGATGGTGACATGGTATTAAGCTCTCCTTCACACTTCATGATCCCTGAGGAATTTATAGTTCAAAATACTAGGAATTAAAGGAAAATAGGGTAAAGGATAAGCAGTTGATAGAAGAATCTCATGGGCGAGCTGTACCTCAGTGGCCTCATCCTTAGAATTGGATTTTCAGGTTCAGAAAGTGATGGCATGATTTCGATTTATCTTTCTGAATGTGCTGGTTTACATTGTTCTGCCCAGCATAGTCTCTCCTGGAAAAAAGGTTCGCTTAGGAGACCACATGCTTAGTAGACACAGGGATAAAACAGAATGTAAGTTTAATTTTAGAATACATTTATATGGAAGAATGAATAAAACCCAAGAAAAGCTAAGTCAACTTTGAGAAGATGAGCAAAAGTGGAGGGAGGTTCACTCCTTTAGAAGTTAAAGCACATTACAGTGCTATAATAATAAAAACAGTAAGGTTCTGCTGCAGGTGGCACCGCAAATAAATGGGGAAAGAAAGATGTGAAGAGGCTTGAAGTTCTTCCTTCCTCTTTCCTTCCTTTACTCCCCTTCTCTCTTCCTTCTGTCCACCTTCTATTTTAATTGATTTACTTTGATGTCTCCATTCTTCCCTCTCATGCAGTGAGAAATGTGGATCTTTGCTTGGGAGGAGGAGCTCCCTCTATTTTTCTACCTTAGGAGGCCAGTGGAAATGAAGCAAAGGAGGCCATGTTTAGGTGACAGGGACCTATTTTTGATCTAATATAGACTTATAGGAGACTAGGGAGGCATTTATGGGTGAAGCCCCAATTAGTATACATCAAATGTAACCAAGCCTCTTTGGTGAGCCTATGCCCTTGCTTCATACCCTTTTTGAGGCATTTCAACTTAAAAACCCAAATCCAGTACTCAAAGCATCAGGCAGTAGGTAGGTTTACTGAAGACGTTAAGAGGAGACAGGGAAGAGAATTCACAGGGCTTTAAAATTTCCCATTAGACATCTCTTTTCTCTGTTCTGCCTTGTCTTACTACTTTTCTTATTCCCACTCCACCTCCAGAATGTTTCCATTACCCTCACTACTTTGGTTCCCCCGTTCAGCTTGTACACTTTTCTCAGAAAATCCAAAGAAAGGTTCCTCCTTGGAAGGCAGAAGGGAATTGTCCATAGCTAGTCATTTATTTTCCCTTTGCCTAGAATTTATTCTGTGGGTATAGCATTCTTCCTTGCTTTAGGGAAACGATAGGTGGTTCATCCCAGACTTACAGTCTTTGGGTCCTGGCAAGCCCTTCTTGGGAAGCACAGCTACAATTAATTTTGGTTATAAAGAGTGGTGTTTGTCCCTTCCTAGCTTTGGGGGTATGATTCCTATTTTGGGCTTTTATCTTACCCTGCACATTCTTCATGGATTATTTCTGGTGCTAATTATCCTCAGTAGTAGGTCTTCTGTCATTTCTGAGAGAATGGGCTTATTGTTTGAAACCTGAGTACAAAAATAGACTGGGATAATGACTTTGTCTTGCTTCATGAACTTTTAAATATTCATTTTGTATTTGTTTGATGGAGATGGCAGGTACTCTCCCTTTTGTGTTCTTAAGATAGAAAATAAAGTTTCAGCAGAGAACAGAAAAAAATCCTTTATTTGGAAAGTAAAAAAAAATAAGTGAAGAGTTTTAGATTCCAAGTCTTATTAACTGGCAAAAAAAAAGTGTTTATTTCTTTTATGTACATCAAATGTATATTTTTCTACATGGGAAGCCTCCACTCTAGCCCTGCCCTGGCTTGTTTGAGTGTCACTGACGTGGGAGTCATTGCCAACACATCAGTGTTTGAAACTAATCTGTGGGTCTGGATCTGGAAGTAAGGCAATGAAGCAGCTGTGAAAATCAAGAACAGCTCAGGGGATGTGACCACGTCTTCCTCAGTCCAGACTAGCACTCAGGTAGAACTGTCATATTTACTGTTGCTCCCCTAACACCACTATTTCACCTTATAATTCATTTTGGTAAATAAATACCTGTTAAAAACCATCCATTATCTGCAGAAAGGGTAACTAATGTTTTCAGTGGTAGAATTAATCTCTTCTTCCTCTATGCTTCTGTATTAGTTACCTCTTGCTTTATAACTGCCCCCCCCCCCGCCCAATTTAGTGGTTAAAGAGCAATCATTTTATTTGCTTATGATTCTGTGTCAGCAGTTTGGGCTGGCAGCAGATGGGTTGATCTCTTGCTAGTCTCTCTTGGGGCTAGCATTGCTCTGCTATCATCTGAGGGGACTTCAGTTTGAGTGGCTCATCTCTGCTAAACATGGACCTATCTTCCACCAGGCTAGCCTAAGCTTCCTTCCCGGGTAGCACTGACTTATGAAAGCCAGAGCGGATCTGCAAGGCTTCTTGACACAGTGGCTCAGATATTATACAATGCCATTTCTGTTGCATCCTACTGGTCAAAGTAAGTCACAGGTCAGAGGAAATTCAAGGAGTGGAATAATAGACTCTGTTTATTAATGAGAGGACCTACAAGGTCTCATTGCGAAGGAGACATGCCTAGGGGGACAGGAGGCGTTGTTGCAGCCATCTTTGCAAATAGTCTCCCGCAGCTTCTTTGGCACATGTATGTCTTCTCTTAGCTGTGAGAGTGGGAACTCTTTACCATCCTATACCATAAGAACTAGGACTTTTCACAAATCAGGTGTTTAATAATCATTGATTGAACTGAATTACATGTGGAGGGAAGCCAAAATCCGGTGTCTGGGCCAAATCAGGGGACTTGAGGTAGGTTCGAAGGCTGGAAGCTTAAATATTATTGGGGCATCTGCTGAAACAATAACTTCTGGGTGTCTATAGAAGTCAGGGAGGATGAGGCAGGAGCACTGGGCACCAGGAAATGGGTAGCAGAGGAGTTCAGTGAAGAAGCCTAAGAAGGGATTTCAGGATCTGGAATAGGTGGTTTCACCCAGTATAGTGTCATCTGGGTGTGCCTATGCAACTGAGAACCAGGAGTGCCAGGGGTCCTCATCTGTGGCTTGAAGTAGGATGGGCAGGTACAGTCTGGCTAGGTTTACTCTTCCCCGGAATGGGGCAGGGTCCTGTCGACTACTGCAGGAGAAGCTAAGTCCTTTAAAGAGCTCCCACAGTTCTGCTGCTCATCTGCTTTGCATATTCCTCTGTTCTTTCAGAGTTTTGCTTTCACAGTTCACCATACATTTTGGTTCAAACAGTTAAAATCCCACCTCCTCAGTAAAATCTCCCTTCTGCTCATACTGTTAACACCCTTCTCCCATCCTCCTTTTCTTAAAGAATCCACTGCTTATGCAACTGATAAGGCCTTTCTATTTCTGACATGTATTATTAGTTTTCTTTCAAATATTATTTTCTAAATCTAAATTGTTACTTTTTTGAGAGTAGAGATTGTATCTTATATTTTTCTTTGTCCTTTCCTTAAAACAGTGATCTCCACATAGTAAAGGCTCAATAAGCATTTCTTGTTTGGTTGTTTGGAGTATAAATTAGTTTTTGCTGTATAATTAGTGGTTTATAAACTCACATTTATTAGTTCATAATGCAGTGGATTAATATAGGGCCTGAGCTCAGTCCAGAAGCTGTACAGTTAGCTGGTGGAGTGGCCGGAAGCCGTATGTTCTAAGATGTTATGTTGTTGGCAGTGTATCAGCCAGGTGGAGCTGACCCCAATCCTCCAGAGGGTTAGCCTGGATTTTTTTCACATGGTTGAGGCAGGATTCAAATCGCAGCAAGAAAGAAGGAAAGCCCCAATGCACAAATGCTTTTCATCTCTACTGTGTCCCATTTGCTAATGTCCCATTTGCCAAAGCAAGTCACATGGCCAAGCCTAGCCTTGAGGAGAAGATAACAGGAGTCTTCCTTTCAACAGGAGTACCTGTATAGTCACATTGCAAAGGAACATACCGAGATGGAAAAAATTTGTAGCCATTATTATATTCGACCTGTGTTTTGGCCATCAATTATTCATGTTCCTCTCACATGAAAATTTTTCTAACCCAGGACCCCAGAAATATCACCCTAATTATGGTGCCAAGTTTGATGTCTAGGATCTTGTGATCTGCATCATGTCCACATGAGCCACTTGGGTGGGGAGCCTCTTGATCTAAGGACCTATGAACTAAAAAAAAACCCCAAGTTATGTAGATTCCTGTGCAATCAGGCCAGGATAACCACAATAGAAATGACAATTCAAAAGGCAAAAAATAAAACAAAACAACAATCCCTCCAAACAAATAAAAAACCACCAAAACCAAAAAAACTCCACCAAAAACAAACAAAAAAACCCCACCAAAACAAAACAGAAACGACAACAACAACAGAAACCCCCTCCACCAAAAACCATATCAGGAATTATGTAGAATTTACTAGTCTAAAGCAATTCTGAAATTCAGCTGAACAAATGGGGCCAGGGCACATTCACTATGATGAGCCTTGGTCAGGGCTGGGTTTTTCTTCCTGAGAGGGGTCCCAGAGCCCATTGTTCTTCCTGGCTTTTGCATCACCCTGTAAAGTGTCTTCTATTTCCAAAAAAGAACACTGCTGCAGGCAATGGAATAACTTCTCAGTCTGCTACTTCTTCTTTTTTAAAGTATTTATTTATTTATTTGAGAAAGAGAGGGAGAGAAACATTCAAGTGTGGTTGCCTCTGGCAGGCCCCCCACAGTGACTTGGCCTACAACCCAGGCATGTGCCCTGCCACCCAGGCATATGCTCAGCCTGGGAATCGAACCAGTGACCCTTTGGTTTGTAGGCTGGCACTCAATCCACTGAGCCACAGCAGCCAGGTCTTCTCAGTCTACTTCTTTCTTATAAAAAGCTAGAGGTCCCAAGGCTTCTTTTCATTTTTAAATGTTTTAGTTCATTTTAGCCCAAGCTGGCATTCCTTTCATCAGAAAAACTTTCTTAAAAATCTCTGGGTTTCTCTAAGAATCTGATTTAGCTCATCTCCATTCAATTGAAGTTCCATCTACAATTCTGAGATAGGCCCTCTCTTCTATGGGGGCAATCTCAGGCTGCAGTGGGACAATAACTTAAAAGAACTTTGTAGAGCAGAGAGGGTCTACTAGTCACTGTCTAAAATCAGCGATTTGGGGGAGTTCTGGTGAAGATGGAGGCATAGGTGAATACGCTTTGCTTCCTTGCACAACCAAAAGAAGGATGACAATCAATTTAAAAAGAAAAAACAACCAGAATTCCCAGAAAATCAAATTGCAAGGAAGTCCAACAAAGGAGTTGGTTGCAACATTCATCCAGACTGGTAGGAAGGGCAGAGACGGGCAGCCAGGGTGGAGAGGGTGCACAACAGGAAAGTGGCTGGTGGTTTGGGGCAGAAGAGGCAATGACTGGCAGACTGGAATATCCTACACTTGTGTGTGAATAAGCTGGGAGGAACAGCTAGGGAGTGAGACAGACCATGCAACCCACAGTTCCAGCATGGGAAACTAAAGCTTCAAAACCTCTGGCTGTATAAATCTGTGTAGGCTGTAATGGTGGGAGAAACTCCCAGCCTCACAGGAGAATTCATCGGAGAGGCCCATGGAGTCCTAGAATGTACACAAGACAATCCACCTGGGATTCAGCACCTGAAAGGGCACAAACCACTTGTGGGAAGCGAGGGAAGTGATGGAAAGTGGGGTGAGAGCCAAAAGCTGCTAGCAAGCTGCATTGTTCCCTCTCTGACCTCTCCCCCCACACAGCTCCACAATGCAGCTATGCGAGTTCCCCTACCCTGGTAAATACCTAAGGCTGTGCCCCTTACAACTTAACAGGTATGCCAAGACAATGAAATATGGGCCAAATTAAAGAAGAGATCAAAGCTCCAAAAATAGAACTAAGTGATGAAGACATAGCCAACCTATCAGATTCAGAGTTCAAAACACTGGTAATCAGAATGCTCACAGAAATTGTTGAGTATGGTCACAAAATAGAGGAAAAAGGGAAGCCTATACAAAGTGAAATAAGGAAAAATATACAGGGAACTAACAGTGAAGGGAAGGAAACCAGGACTCAAATCAACGATTTGGAACAAAAGGAAGAAATAAACATTAAACCAGAATGGAATAAAGAAACAAGAATTCAAAAAAATGAGGAGAGACTGAGGAACATTTGGGACAACTTTAAACATTCCAACATCTGAAACATAGGAGTGCCAGAAGGAGAAGAGGAAGACCAAGGGATTGAAAACTTATTTGAACAAATAATGAAGGAGAACTTCCCCAAGCTGGTGAAGGAAATAGATTTTCAGGAAGTACAGGAAGCTCAGAGAGTCCCAAAGAAGTTGGATCTGTTGGACCCAAGGAAGCACATACCAAGGCACATCATAATTAAGTTACCCAAGATTAAAGATAAGGAGAGAACAGCCTTAGGTATTTACCAGGGCGGGACAACCCACTTAGCTGCATTTTGGCGTTACATTTGGGGGAGGTGTCGGAGAGGGAATAATGCTGCTTGCTTGGCTCTTGGTTGGCTTTCACTCACATCAACCACTACTCACAAGCAAATTGGGCCCTTTTGGTGCTGATTCCAAGGTGGGTGATTCTGTGTACATTCTAGGACTCTGTGGGTCTCTCCAATGAACTCTCCTGTGAGGTTGGGAGTTTCTCCTGTCACTGCAACCCCCAGTTTTTACAGTCAAGGACTTTGAGGCTTTCTTTCCCCATGCTGGAACCCTGGGTTGCGTGGTCTGTCTCACTCCCTAGTTGTTCCTCCCAGTTTCTGCACATCCTCTGTGGAACTGCCTGGTTCACCAGCTGCTTCCTTGCTCACTTGGTCCTCCAGCCGCCACTTTGCTGCATATCCTCTCAGCCCTGGCTGCCCATCTCTGCCCCTCCTACTAGACTGGATGATTGTTTCTTCTTTAACTCCTTGGTTGTCAGACTTCCATACAGTTCTACTTTCTGGGAGTTCTGCTTATTTTTTGTTTTTAAATTCATTGTTGTCATTATTTTGGTTGTGTGGGGAGGCAAAGTGTATCTACCTATGCCTCCATCTTGACTGGAAGTCCAGGAGAGAATCTTAAAAGCAGCAAGGGAAAAGGAGACAGTTACCTACAAAGGAGTTTCCATTAGACTATCAGCTGGTTTCTTAAAAGCAACCCTACAGGCAAGATGGGGCTGGAAAGAAGTATTCAAAGTCATGAAAGGCAAGGATTACATTCAAGATTACTCTATCCAGCAAAGCTATCATTTAGAATGGAAGGGCAGGTAAAGTGCTTCCCAGATAAGGTAAAGTTTGAGGAGTTCATCATCACCAAGCCCTTATTATGTGAAATGTTAAAGGGACTTATCTAAGAAAAAAAGAAGATAAAAACTATGAATAGTGAAATGACAACAAACTCATAACTATCAACAACTGAACCAAAAAACAAAAACAAAAACAAACTAAGCAAACAACTAGAACAGGAACTGAATCAGAGAAATGGAGATCACATGGAGGGTTATCAGTGGGGAGGAAGAGAATGGAGGGAAAAGGTACAGGGAATAAGAAACATAATACATAGGCACAAAATAGACAGGGGGAGGTTAAGAATAGAATAGGAAGTAGAAAAGCCAAAGAACTTATATGTACCACCCATGGACATGAACTAAAGGAGGAGGAATGTTGGAGGGAAGGGTGGTGCAGGGTGGAGGGAAATAAAGCAGAGAAAGAAATGGGACAATTATAATAGCATAATCGATAAAATATACTTAAAAAATAAAATCAGAGATTTTAAAAAATCCCCCCCAAGAACATGCTCATTGATGAGAGAGAGAGAGAGAGAGAGGGAGGGAGAGAGAGGGAGAGAGAGAGAGAGAGATGTGAGAAAGAAACATTGATTGGTTGCCTCCCATATGTGCCCTGAATGAGAATCAAACTGTTTGGTATATGGGATGATTCCCCAACCAGCTAAACCCCCAGGTTAGACACCTTTCAGAGGTATTAACAAATGGGCTTGCAGGTGGACCTTAATTTGCTCTTTGCCCTGATGTTGTTTCTTTGTTTGAGAATCTTTTACTGCCCTAGAGACTGGAAATGAGAATTTTTATTGTCCAACCCAGCCAAGTTCTGGCTCCTGTTGGTAGACTCTGAATTCTGCTTGCAAACAGAACATTTCTTCTTCTAGCTCATCTCTCTTTCCACATTTTACATAATCAGCTAAAATAAGACAACCGACACTTTCAACATTCTGCCTGGAAATTATCTTGCCAAAGTCCACAATTTCACTTGGCTTATTCTCTATCTTCCATGTTACCAAAGATAATAGTTTTGCTAATTGTTTCTTTACTGCATCACCCTGGTGTCACTTTCTAGGCTGTTACAGCAGGTTCTTCAGTGCTTGGTCAGCCTCTGCTAAGGTCTGCTTGCCATTTTTCAGAGTTGCTTAATTTTTTATTTATTTATTTTTGCTGCTTTTACAGGTTCCGCCTGGCTACCTGGTCTCAAAGCCAATGCTGCCTATTTTAGATTTTGTTATATTAGCACTCTAATTCTGAGGGCATGGATAGGGAGGGGAACTATCGCAGCCATTTTTTCAAACAATCTCCTGCATTTGGTATGGCCAGTATCCCTGCTAGGATTGTAATTTGGGTTCAGCATTTATTCCATTCTACAGAAGGAAGGTCCCAAGAAGTAGCATATGATGTTTTGTATTTATATTTTCTAGTACTGCCCAAATTAATGTGTATATGCAATATTCATGAACAATAAGGGAAAATTCATTTTTATGATATATTTTTATTTTTTAATAGTTCATGTTTTTATTGTATTTTTCCATTACCATTTATCCCCCCAAACCCTCTCCCACCTCCACCTCCCCCCTTCCTCCAACAATCACCACACTGGTGTCCATGTCTGTAAGTCCTTTTCCCTTTTTGCTCTATCCCTCCACCCCCTAATACCCCTTCTTCAGAGTTGTCAGCTTGCGCCCTATCTATGATTCTGTCTCTATTTTGCATGTTAATTCAGTTTTTTCATTAGATTCCACATGCAAGTGAAATCATATGGTATTTGTCTTTGTCTGAGTGGCTTATTTCACTTAGCACAATGTTCTCTAGGTCCATTCATGCTGTCACAAAAGGTAAAATTTTCTTCTTTTTAACAGATGAGTATTATATTGTGTAAATGTACCATGGCTGTTTTATCCACTCATCTACTGATTGGCACTTGGGCTCCTTCCAAATCTTGGCTATTGTAAATAATGCTGCAATGAATATAGGGGTACATATGTACTTTCAAATTAGTTTCAGGTTTCTTCAGGTCTATTTCAAGAAGTGGGATCACTGGGTAATAAGGCTGTTGCATTTTTAATTTTTGAGGTAACTCCATACTGCTTTCCACAGTGGCTACACCAGTCTGCATTCCCACCAACAGTGCACAGGGGTTCCCCTTTCTCCACATCCTTGCCAGCATTTGTTTGGAAAATTTCTTATCTGTACAGGTGATAAAGTAAACATTATGAGATTAAAATAATATTTCTTTCTCTAGTTTGGGTAAAGGTTTTATTTGTGAGGAATTGCACATATTTTTTATATATTCTTTGTAAAAAAAAAGAGGAGGCTTTTAATACTTTGAAAGCATTGCCAATGATATTTAATTAACAAAGATTTTTTTGGTCTAAGAAGCAAAAAGTTTTAAAGATGATTTCACATTTACTGCCTTGTGCTATTAACAATAATAGCTCTGACTACTTAATAAAACCTAAGCAACTTTAGATCTTCCAAGTTTTATATTGACAGCACCATTAAGACTCTTCAGAAGAGAAACGTATAGTGGTGATATCTAAATGAAAGAAATAAGCATCAGGGCAAAGTGACTGAAGAGAAATGGAAACCAATTAGAAAACAGTTTTCTAAGGAGGAAGGGGGAAAATGGGGGAAGGAAGGGGAAGGGTCAAGTCAAGGAACATGTATATAAAGGACCTGGACGAGGACAATGGGGGGGGGGAGGACTGAACGTGGGAGGGAGTGGTGGGCAGGGCCGGGGAGAGCGATGGGGCAAAAATGAGGACAAATATAATTGAACAACAATAAAAAAAATTAAAAATATACTCTGGTGAGGATGAAGTAAATAAAAGAGTGACTTAAACAAATCAATTTTGGGCTAATTTTATGTGTCATCTTGACTGGTCCACTCACAGGGTGTCTAGACATTTGGTCAAGCATTATTTTGGGTGTGTTTTTGAGAGTGGATATGGATTTGATATTTCACTCTGTAAACTGATTGCCATTCCTACGTTGGTGGGCCTCTGTAGCAGTGTTTTCCACACACGTGTATACTCACATGTTCTGGAATTTACGTGTTTTGAGCACAGCTCCGTGTGATTCCCATGTGGGCAAGTGTGAATCATGTCTGTGGAATGAGAATTCTCTAATAGGAATTTGGCAAATATGTATCTCAAAAGATTCTGGCTTGCTGAGCCCTGCATATTACATTACCCTGGTCCTGTCTGCCACCGGACCTGAATTTACATTCTAATACCCTGCTAATGAGTAAAACTATCCCAGTTCTGCTTAATCCCATGAATAATCAATCCAATGTAACTATGTCCTAAAGCCTCTAATAAAAACCCTGACGAAGCTACCCACGAGGTCTTTTTCCCAAGATGGAGGTGGTGGGAAAGACCCGTGGCTGCTGGATTCTCATCTCCAAGCGTGTCTCTGGGTAAGATTGATTCACGCGATTGGGGCGGTCCCCCCCATGGATTTTGCGGGTTGAAATCCGCGACAGGCCTCATCCAATCAATTGCAGGTCTGAACAGAACAAAAAGTCTGACCTTCCAGTTAAAAAGAGTGAGCTCTGCCTGTCTGACTGTCTGGAGGTAGGGCATCAGTTCTTGTCTTTGGACTTGAACAGAAACATTAGATTTTTGTTTTGATCTCAAGCCCACCTGAAAGATACCATTGGCTCTCCTGAATATCCAGAGTGCTGACTAGATCTTGGGACTTGTCAGCCTTCATATAATCATGTGAGCCAATTCTTTATTATGTCTTTACACACACACATACACATGCACCATTGGTTCTGTTTCTCTGGAGAACCCTGATGAACACTGGCTAGAAGGTTAACTGGAAAGAACACAAATAGAATTAGAAAGAGATTTCATTTTAGGATAAAGATGTCTTTTATTGGAGCAGTTAGCAAATGCTATGCCAGAGAGAGGATGTTTGCACCACCTCTCCCAAGGCTCTGCTACTCCAGAATGAGAATGAAGGTGCAGTAGCCACCATTTGGTTCACTATTTTCTATGCCAATAAATTATACAGGTTGGATATGGTAGAAAAAAGCAAATTACAGGCTGATTTGGAGATGTTTGGCATACCCCAAACCAGTGAAAGGCATGCAATCATGGCAGCAGGCATGGGGAAGCCCAGCAGGGAGGATGAGAGGGAGGGGGCTGCAGGGCAGGAAAATACATTATGTGCAGGACGAGCTTTTGCATAAATGGGAGTTGACATAATGGTAAAAACCCCTGAATAATTCAAACAAAATATTAATCACTCTGGAAGCCAGGCTAACTCTTGAGCTTGAAGAAATTAGGAGATAAAGGGAGAATAGAATGAAGTCTTCCCTTTTAAAGGTGCTTTGGGGATAGATATTATCTCAAAAATAGTAGCTTAAACATTTCAGTGTCACTAATGTACAAATTAGAAAGTGCCTTGAAGAAGAGTTGAAAATAATTACAAAGCCCATTAGAGTTTTACAGTGGTTGTGGGAAAAATAGAAATAACCTCTCTAGATTTAATGAGGGAGTGAGTTTAAAGGCAAGTTTTGATACAGTGAGCATGCATTTATGACAGGGATATTTTACCTAACTATCCTGTTCATGGAGAGTACTGTGCCTTGTAAATGAATACAGGTAGATTTTACAGATTATTTCCATTTATATGATGTTTAAATAAACAAAGTTGGAGGACAATGATGATGAGAATTTTAAAAGATTTAGTAAAATATGAAATTTTATTTTATTTTTACATTATTTTATTGTCCAAGTACAGTTGTCTCCATCCTCCTCCTTCTCCCCCACTCCAGCCATCCCCACCCACCACCCCTGATCCCACCCCCCTTGGTTTTGTCCATGTGTCCTTTATACATATTCCTAAAAACCCTTCCCCCTTTCCCCCCATTATCCCCTCCCAGCTCCCCTCTGGTCACTGTCAGTTTGTTCTTAATTTCAATGTCTCTGGTTATATTTTGCTTGCTTGTTTATTTTATTGATTAGGTTCCACTTATAGGTGAGATCATATGGTATTTGTCTTTCACTGCCCAGCTTATTTCACTTAGCATAATGCTCTCCAGTTCCATCCATACTGTCACAAAGGGTAGGAGCTCCTTCCTTCTTTCTGCTGCGTAGTATTCCATTGTATAAATGTGCCATAGTTTCTTGATCCATTCATTTACTGATGGACACTTAGGTTGCTTCCAGCACTTGGCTATTGTAAATTGTGCTGCTATGAACATTGAGGCGCATAGGTTCTTTTGGATTGGTGTTTCAAGATGCTTAGAATATAATCCCAGTAGTGGAATTGCTGGGTCAAAAGGCAGTTCCATTTTTAGTTTTCTGAGGAAATTCCATACTGTTTTTCACAGTGGCTGCACCAGTCTGCCTTCTCACCAAAGGTTCCCTAGGGTTCCCTTTTCTCCACATCCTCTCCAACGCTGTTGTTTGTTGATTTGTTTATGATGGTCATCCTGACCGGTATGAAGTGGTATCTCATTGTGGTTTTAATTTGCATCTCTCTGATAGCTAGTGATGCTGAGCATCTTTTCATATGATTCTGGGCCCTCTGTATGTCCTCCTGGGAGAAGTGTCTGTTCAAGTCATTTGCCCATTTTTTAATTGGATTGTTTGTCTTCCTGGAGTGGACTCGTGTGAGTTCTTTATATATTTTGGAGATCAAACCCGTGTCTGAGGTATCGTTGGCAAATATGTTTTCCCATATGGTTGGTTGTCTTTTCATTTTAATGCTGTTTTCTTTAGCCATGCAGAAGCTTTTTATTTTGATGATGTCCCCTTTGTTTATTCTTTTCTTTATGTCCCTTGCTCTAGAGGACATATCAGTGAAAATATTGCTGCATGAAATATCTGAGATTTTCTTGCCCATGTTCTCCTCTAGGACTTTTATGGTGTTATGACTTATATTTAAATCTTTTATCCACCTTGAATTTATTTTTGTGTATGGTTTAAGTTGGTGATCAAGTTTGATTTTTTTGCAGGTAGCTGTCCAGATGTCCCAACACCATTTGTTGAAGAGGCTATTTTCACTCCATTTTATGCTTCTGCCCCCTTTGTCAAATATTAATTGACTGTAGAGACTCCCATTTGCTATAGCAAAAAGAAAAATAAAGTACCCAAGAACAAACCTAAGCAAGGAGGTAAAAGATCTGTACTCTGAAAACTATACAACATTGAAGAAAGAAATTAAGGAAGACACAAACAATTGGAAGCATGTACATGTTCATGGATTGGAAGAATTAACATCATCAAAATGTCCATACTACCCAAGGCAATTTATAGGTTCAATGCAATCCCTATTAAAGTACCAATGAAATATTTCACAGACATAGAACAAACAGTTCAAAAATTTATATGGAACCACAAATGACCCCAAATAGCCTCAGCAACTTTGAGAAAGAAGAACAAAGTAGGAGGGATCACAACACCTGATATCAAACTGTATTACAAGGTCACTTTAATCAAAACAGCCTGGTACTGGCATAAGAACAGACACATAGACCAATGGAATAGAATAGAGAGCCCAGAAATAAACCCAAGTCTCTATGGTCAAAAATATGAAATTTTATAATTAAAAATTATATAAAAAATTGGGGAAAAATCACCAACAGTTCCAAGACCTCAACTATAATCATTATTATTATTTTGGTATTTTTTATTTCTTGTATTAAAATGTATTTTTAAATATAGTTTTAGTTATAGTCAGTGTGTATTTTTCAATTGGCTTTTTCATTCAACATTCCATTATAAACATGCAACAATGATTGTAATTTAAAAATATTTAACATCTTCTCTTTTTTGCTCTAATAGGTACCCAACTTTTGTGCCTAAGTTCCTTAGGAACCCAAAAGTCTGAGGTTGTTATGGAATAAATGCTCCAATCAAAGCCCCAAGCCAGAAGGCTGGACACTTGGTGGTTGCTTCCTCCCTATCTATACACCAATCTTCTTTGCTGGGAGAATCTGATTTTTGTCCAAGTTATTTTTTTCTCTCCGACATAAATCAGGAGTCAGTAGCACTATCCGTGGCTTAAGAGTCAATCCTTCACTGTGCTGTACACCTGAAACTAATGCAAAATGATATTGAATATAAACTCTAATGGAAAAATAAAATAAAATAAAATAAAAAGTCAATTCTTGATCTGACCCATAAGATGAGAGGATGAGGAGGGTGAGGAGACATTGGAAGAGATGGTCCTTTGATGCCATGTCCAGGGTTACGCCTGTTGATGGCAGAAAGCGGATAGGGAAGGAACACAGGGTGATGTTGGAAAGTCACTAAATCGGGTAACTATGAAACTTCTGGGCTTCTTTACTGTTGAAGCACATTTGAGTTGAGTTTTCTATATTCAAGGATAAAGGACCCTAACCAAAAAAAAACTAAGATCTTATTTTGTTTTGATATTCACAATAGGATTATGCCATAGGTCAAGAATGTCAGAAGTCAGTCCTGGCCCGTGTGGAGCAGTTGGTTGGAGTGTTGGCCCATAAACTGAAAGGTCACAGGTTGTATCGCTAGTCATTGCACACACCTGGATTGTGGGTTTGGCACGTACAAGATGTTTCTCTTGCACTGATGTTTTTCTCCATCTTCCTCTTCCTCCCTTCTCCTCTCTCTCAAATTAATAAGCATGTCCTCAGGTCAAGATTAAAAAAGAAGAATGTCGCAAGTCAGTCAGGTTGAAAAATGTATTAAATTCTATAACTCCCCTCACTTTCTCTGTCCCGTTAGCATATCGACAACCAAATATGGAAGATTAGCCAGCAATGTTCTCCACTTGTGTAGTGGATATACCCCGACAACCCTTGAGACTGAAATAGGAATTAGAAGGTGTGTCTTAGGAATAGGAAAGGAAAAGCTTGACCATTCTGAACTCAAGAGATTGTGGGATTGTGGGAGGGCTGAAGAGGGGAGAGAAAGGGATTGAGAGGCCAAAGCATTCAGATATGTTTCCTGAGTTCCTTTGTCTGGTTTAAACTCAATAGTGCAGGTCCATTCTTCAGGTTAGTCTTGAGCACAAAGAAGGGAATTATTGTCTGTGGCCACAGCCAAAGAGAAAGTCAGTGCAAGATGGTTGGGAAAAGGGCAGGGAGCTGAGATTGCTTATTTTGGGAGTAGTTCCTGTGCATCGCAGGTATTAAAACAAGAGCCAGTGGTCTTGCAACAGCCCCACTTAAGGCAGAAGTAGGGGTGGATGCTGGGCCATTGGCCTGGGTTGGGACCTAGCTGAAATACCTGGGGAGTCCCACTCTTGCCAGTGGAAATGGGGTCCTTCCAAGAGTTGCAAGAAACGCATTTCCAAGGACTCACCCATGGGAGGATGAGGTATAGTGGTAAGATTTATTAAAGTAGAAATGAAAGACTGCCCCCAGGTTCCTGGTGTCTCATCTTAGTCCAACCTGCTGTGGAAGTAGTCAAGCCTTGTCTTCATTAAGCCCAAAATAAGGGCCAGGGTCTAGAATTTCTGTGACGTTGGTTCAGTCTATGCCAAAACTTAGTCCAGTTCAGTCTACTAGCCCCATCCCACTAGCTTAGTCTCTGTTCTCAGCTGTGCTCCAGCTGGTGCTGTGTTACTGTGCCGAGGCTCCTGCTTGGAGCCCACGCTTGGAGCCCACGAGGCTGCTGCAGAGAGAGAATGTAAGTGAATGAACGGGCAAAGGAACACGTGTCACAGAGCCAGAGACCTTCGCGGAGCTTTGATTACATTACCTTGTGCTTCCATTAAACTTTATTTTAACGGGTCTCGAAGTTCTGTGACAGATTTTGGTTGTTTCCATTAAAAAGTATTGATTTTAAAAACTAATAACTTAAAAATGTCCACACACACAAAAAAACCAAATGGTCCACCAAACATTATCCTTTCCTTCTGAAGGTTTCATGATGTATTGTAATCATTAACCGGTCTTTTAGTACTCAACTTAAACGACAAATCGAGACAGACTGAGGTTCTGAGGTTGTTCTTCCAGCGCTGATTAAGGCGGGGGTGGCAGGTGTTGGGGATAATGTTCATTAGCCTTCTGCTGAGCTTTTTGGGCGGACCGTGATTTTGCCAGCTCCAGCTGCCTTCTTGTCCGCTGCTTTGATGACACCCACAGCAAATGCCGGTCTCATGTCACCAACAGCAAAGTGACCCAGAGGAGGACAGTTAGAGAACTCTCTACACACCTGGGCTTGACAGAAACCATATCGACGATGGCAGCATCACCAGATTTCAAGAACTTTGGCCATCTTCCAGTTTTTTCCCCAGAACCGACGATCAATCTTCTCCTTCAGCTCAGCAAATTTGTGAGCCCTGTGAGCTGTGTGACAATCCAGCACAGGAGCATTTCCAGTATTAATTTGGCCTGGATGGTTCAGGGTAATACCCAAGCTATGAACCCAGCTGCTTCCATCGGTGGGTCATTTTTCCTGTCACCAGTCACATTGCCACGACGAACATCTTTGAGACATGTTCTTGACAGTGAAGGCCACATTATCCCTAGGAAGAGCTTCATTCAAAGCTTCATGGTGTGTTTCAATAGGCTTTACTTCAGTTGTAACATTGATTAGACAAAGGTGACCACCATGCCAGGTCTGAGAACACCAGTCTTCGCTTAGCCCACAGGAACAGTACCAATAACACCAATTTTGTAGACATCCTGAAGCGGCAAATGCAGGGGCTTGGCAGTTCGACGAGTTGGTGGCAGGATGTGATCTAGAGCTTCAAGAAGCAAGTTCCACTGGCACTGCCATCTTCATGGGTGACTTTCCATCCCTTCAACCAAAGTGTGTTAGCATTTGTCTCCAGCCTGTTGTCACCATTCCAACCAGACATGGACACACATGCTACTGTGTCAAGTTGCAGCCAATTTTCTTAATGTGGGTGCTGATTTCTTTCACAACTTCCTTGTATCTCTTCTGGCTGTGGAGTGGCTGAGTGGAATCCATTTTGTTAACACCAATAATCAGCTGTTTCACACCCAGTGTGTAAGCCAGAAGGGCATGCTCCTGGGTTTGCCCATTCTTGGAGATCCCTGCTTCAAACTCACCAACACCAGCAGCAACAATCAGGACAGCACAGTCAGCCTGAGATGTGCCTGTCATCATGTTTTTGATAAAGTCTCCGTGTCCCGGGGCACCAATGATGTTCACATAACACCTTCTGGTCTTGAACTCCCACAGAGATGTATCAGTGATGATACTGTGCTCAGGTTCAGCTTTCAGTTTATTCAAGACCAAGGCTTACTTCAAGGAGCCCTTCCCCATCTCAGCAGGACTTCTTCCTAAATTTTTCAATAGTTCTTTTGTTGATCCCACCTCATTTGTAGATCAGATGGCCAGTAGTGGTAGACTTGCCGGAATCTATGTGTCCAATGACCACAATGTTGATATGTGAGTCTTTTCCTTTCCCATTTTAGCTTTGATTTCATGGTGGTTTTCACAACACCTGTGTTCTAGTTTATTATGTTTAATGTCTGATTCCCTTTGCTCCCTTCCTTTATTTACAACTAACTAGCTACCTATGCCAACATTAATGCACCCAAGCAGGAGACAAAAGACTATATAACGTAACAGCAGCAGATTTTACCCATGAATGCCAGCTAGGTGTTGTGGAGGTCAGGGGATGCCAGCCAGCCAACAGTTAAGGTCCAGCCAAGGTCAGGGCCCCATTCTTTCCCATCAAGGCCACCACATACCCCTGTGAACCCTCTTATTTGTAAAGACAAATAGGCTGGCTGAGAGAACAAGCAGTTTTACCCAAGAAAGTCAGAATAAAACCTTAAGGCAGCTCTTTCAACCTTTTCCACTTAAGGCACACATAAACTAATTACTAAAGTTCTGCAGCACACAGAAATATGTCCTTTGCTGATCTAATAAAAAAGGTAGGTATAATTTTGATTCATTCATACCAGATGGCTATTGTTATGTTGGCTGTTGTCATTTATTTATTGAAAATCTAAGGGAGATGAGGTCAGTGCCCTGATTAAATAGGTATTGCATACTTTAAAAATTCTTGTAGTACAACATTTGAAAATCACTGCCTTAAGGAAATATTATCATTATGACATTGGACAAAATCGCACACTGGACACACCAAAAGAAGTCATTTTTTTCCTTTTTAACCAATGAGTGGGGGTTTAATAGGTTGACTAAATTAATTATGGACAAAGTAAGGATGTTGCTTTTTTTCTTTATTTTAAACCTAAAGTGTGAGTTAATTTTTTTTCTGTGCTTCAAAACAGTTTTCATAACTACAGTTTCTAACAGTGGTACAATAGTCCAATGACATTATATTTTAGATTTAGTTGAATGACTCCCAAGCACTGTACATTTAGGTTAAAATAAATGACGCTATGACAAGCATCACTAAGTATACAGATTCTGTATTTTCAGATTATTTCTTAAATTAGAAATCTGCAATAGGTTTGCCAAATCCAACAAAATAATCTTTTTTAAAATAAGCCTCAACCAAGGACATGCTTATTGATTTTAGAGAGAGAGGAAGGGAGGGAGAAAGAGATGGAGGGAAACATAGAAGTGAGAAAGAGACATCTATCGTTTATTGGCCTCTCACATATACCCCGACCAGGGAGTGAACCTGCAACCCAGGCATGTGCCCTTACTGAGAATCAAACCCATGACCTTTTGGTTTGTGGGGTGATGACCAACCAACTAAGCCACACTTGTCAGGGCTAAAATGATTATTTTATATTTATGCCAAATTACTCTCCAAAAAGGTAATTCTAATTTACATGGACACCAGCACCAGAATATCAGAGTTTTACTTCTACTCTGGCACTTAGTAATGTTAAATACTTTTTCTAATATAGTAAGTGAAAAACATTTGTATTGGTTTAATTTGTATTTCTTTGATTATTAGGTCAATGAAAAAAATTGATTTCCTTACATATAATGTAAAAATTTTCTTACCTTTAGACTACCAGCCAAGATGGAGGTGAAGGTAGATACACTTTGCCTCTTTGCACAACCAAAAGAGGGCAACAACAAATTTGAAAACAAAAATAACCAGACTGCCAGAAAATTGAACTAATGGAAGTCTGACAATGAAGGAATTGAAGAAGAAACATTCACCCAGACTGGTAAGAGGGGTGGAGACAGGAAGCCGGGGTGGAGAGGACTTGCAGCAAGGTGGTATCTGGCAGAGCGGGCAGTCGCACATTTGTGTGCAGATAAACTGGGAGGAAAAACCAGGGAGCGAGACACGCTGGACAACCCAGGGTTCCAGTGTGGAGAAATAAAGCCTTAAAACCTCTGACTGAAAAAAGCTGTTGGGATTGTGGCTGCAGGAGAAACTCCCAGCCTCACAGGAGAGTTTGCTAGAGACCCATAGGGTCCTAGAACGTACACAAAACCACCCACCTGGGAATCAGCACCAGAAGGGCCCAATTTGCTTGTGGGTAGTGGAGGAAGTGACTGAAAGCCAGCAGAGAGCTGAGCAAGTGGCATTGTTCCCTCTCTGACCCCTCCCTCACACACATCGAAACAACGCAGCTACCTGGGTTGCCCTGCCTTGGTAAATACCTAAGGTTCTGCCTCTTACTATGTAACAGGCAAACCGAGACAAAAAAATATGGCCCAAAGGAAACAATAGATCAAAGCTCCAGAAAAAAATACAACTAAGCAATGAAGAGATAGCCATTTGAACTCTACCAGATGCACAGTTCAAAACACAGGTAGTCAGGATGCTTACAGAAATGGTTGAGTATGGTCACAAAATAGACAAAAAAGTGAAGGCTATGAAAAGTGAAATAAAGGAAAATGTACAGGGAACCAACAGTGAAGGGAAGGAAACCAGGACTCAAATCAATGGATTGGAGCAGAAGGAAGAGATAGACATTCAACATGAACAGAATGAAGATATAAGAATTCAAAAAAATGAGGACAGGCTTAGGAACCTCTGGGACATCTTTAAAGTTTCCAACATCTGAATCACAGGGGTGCCAGAAGGAATGCCAGAAGGAAGAGGAAGAGCAAGAAATCAAAAATTTATTTGAAAATGTAATGGGGAACTTCCCTAATCTGACAAAGGAAACAGACTTCCAGGAATTCTAGGAAGCTCAGAGAGTCCCAAAGAAGTTGTACCCAAGGAAGCACACACCAAGGCACATCATAATGACATTACCCAAGATTAAACATCAGGAGAGAATCTTAAAAGCAGCAAGAGGAAAGGAGACGGTTACCTACAAAGGAGTTCCCATTAGGCTATCAGCTGATTTCTCAAAATAAATCTTTCAGGAAAGATGGGATTGGAAAGAAGTATTCAAAGTCATGAAAGGCAAGGATTACTCTATCCAGCAAAGCTATCATTTATAACAGAAGGGCAGATAAAGTGCTTCCTAGATAAGGCCAAGTTAAAGGAGTTCATCATCATCATCAAGCCCTTATTATATGAAATGTTAAAGAGACTTACCTAACAAAAAGAAGATCAAAACTATGCACACTAAAATGACAACATACAACTATCAACAACTGAACCTAAAAAAAAAACAAACCAAAAACGAACTAAGCCAACAACTAGAACAGGAACAGAGTCACAGAAATAGAGATCACATGGAAGATTATCAGTAGGTAAGGGGTGGGGAGAGAATGAGGAAGAAGGTACAGGGAATAAGAAGAATAAATGGTAGGTACAAAACAGACAGGGGGAGGTTAAGAATAGTGTGGGAAATGGAGAAGTCGAACAACTTATATGTACGACCCGTGGACATGAATTAAGGTCAGGGAATGATGACAGTCCAGGGGTGCAGGGGAGAGGGGAATAAAGGGGAGAAAAAAATGAGACAACTGTAATAGCATAATCAATAAGATATATTAAAAAAATTCTCACCTTTAGTAAGCCAAAAAGAAAATATTTTTTAATATAAAGTATATTTGTTTACTGGATCTAATACTTAGTACTCTGCTTCTCATACCTCAACATAATAAAAGCCCTATATGCAAAACCTACTGCCAACACCATACACAATGGACAAAAACAAAGATTTTCCCTTAAGCAGGAAAAAGACAAGTGTGTCTGCTTTCACCACTCTTATTCACTGGATAAGAAGGAAGTTCTAGCCACAGCGATCAGAGAAGAAAAAGAAATAAAGGCAACCATGCAAGATTTAAAAAGCATTGTAGATGTAAGACAAACTTTTAAAAAAGGGTTTGTCATGCAGGATAGATATCCTTGCAAAATGAAGAACAAAGCCAGGAGTCAGGGATGTACTGTCCCATAAGATGAAGAAGAGGTGTGAATGTTTAAACAGGTCATAACTTAAGAGAAACGCAGGGGCTGTACTCATTGTGTTAGAATCCTCTTAATATTTGCATTTACAAATTGATTATGTGTTAGGGGTAAGAACAATGATACCAATGCATTCATCAATGTGTTGCGTTAAAAACTACACCAAAGATCTGAGTGCCTGACAGATAATGGAGTAGACAGAGGATGAAGTAAGACTTCAGGCCTCCTGAATTGCAGGTGTCAGGTGTATCTGGACTGAGTCCATTAGGCTATCTTCACCTTAATCACAACTGTCTATTGGTGCCTGGGAGCTTCTGAAAGTACGGATACTTGCGTCCCACCTCCAGAGGCTATAATTTCATGGGCCAGGTGTGGCTGGGTGGTGGGATTGCTACAGATCCTAGGTGATTTTAATATGCAGACAAGTTTGGGAACTGCTGTTCTATGCTGTTCTTTGTATTGGTTGGCATATGGCAGGAGGAGAAGGGTAGAGAAAACTGTAGGCTTTGTCTTGTCTTGGGAATTTCTGTTCACTTTTATAGTAAACAACTTTATATATATTAAAACAACAAACAAACAAGAAACAACAACAAAAAAGAAAACACTATAGTCTCCACCAAAAACATGACTTGACCTAACAAGTGAATTTGACAAAGTAGGGGAATGCAAAATCAATATTAAGAAATAGATGGCATTTTTGTATATCAACAATGAACTATCAGAAAGGGAAACTAGGGAAAAAAAATCCCATTTACTATAGCAACAGGAGAACTAAAGTACCTAGGAATAAATTTAACCAAGGAGGTAAAAGACTTGTACTCAGAAAACTACGGAACACTGAAGAAAGAAATTGAGGGGGATACAAATAAATGGAAGCATATACCATGTTCATGGATTGGAAGAATTAACAAATTAAAATGTCCATACTACCCTAAGCAATCTATAGATTCAATGCAATTTCTATTAAAATACCAATGGCATATTTCATTGATCTAGAACAAATATTTCAAAAATTTATATGGAACCAAAGACCCTGAATAGCCTCAGCAATCTTGAGAAAGAAGAACAAAGCAGGAGGGATCACAATACCTGATATCAAATTATCCTACAAGTCTACTGTAATCAAAATAGCCTGGTACTGGCATAAGAACAGACACATAGATCAATGGAACAGAATAGAAAGCCCTGAAACGAACTCATGTTTCTATAGTCAATTAATATTTGACAAAGGGGGCAGGAGCATACAATGGAATAAAAATAGTCTCTTCAATAAAAGATGTTGAGAGAACTGGACAGCGACATGCAAATAAAAAATGAAATTCGACCACCAACTTACACTGTATACCAGAATAAACTCAAAATGGAGAGAAGGCTTAAATATAAGTCATGATATCATGCTAGTCCTGGAGAAAAACATAGGCAGTAAAATTTCAGCTCTCTTGTGTAGCCATATTTTTGCTGATGCATCTCCTATAGCAAGGGAAATAAAGGAATAAGTAAACAAATGGGACTACATCAAGTTAAAAGCTTCTGCATGGCTAAAGAACCCATCATCATCAAATGGGAGAACATATTTGCCAATGATACCTCAGATAAGGGTTTGCTCTCCAGAATATATAAAGAACCCAAACAACTCAATACCAGGAAGACAAAGAATCCAATCAAAAAATGGGCAGAGGACCTGAATAGACACCTCTCCCAGGAGGATATACAGAGAACCCATAGAGATATGAAAAGGTGCTCAGCATCACTAGCCATGAGAGAGATGCAAATTAAAACCACAATGAGATATCACCTCACCCCTGTCAGAATGGCCATCATAAACAAATCAACAAACAAGTGCCAGTGAGGATGTGGAGAAAAGGGAACCCCAGTGCCCTGGTAGTGGGAATGCAGACTGGTGCAGCCACTGTGGAAAACAGTATGGAATTTCCTCAGAAAACTGAAAATGGAACTAACTGCCTTTTGACCCAGCAATTCCACTGCTGGGAATATATCTGAAGAATCCCAAAACACCAACTTAAAAGAACTTATGCATCCCTATGTTCATAGCAGTTGGAAATAGGCTAAGTGCCCATCAGTAAATGAATGGATCAAAAAATTTGGTACATTTATGTAATGGAATACTGTGTAGCAGAGAGAAAGAAGGTACTCCTACCCTTTGTGACAGCACAGATGGAACTGGAGAACATTATGCTAAATGAAATAAGCCAGTCAGTGAAAGACAAATACCATAGGATGTCACTTATAAGAGGAATCTAATGAACAAAATAAACTAATGAGAAAAATAGAACCAGAGACATGGAAATATGGAACAGATTGATGCAGCCAGAGGGGATGGGAGACGGGGATAATGGAGGAAAGAAGGGGAAAGGACTGGTCAAAGAACATGTGTGAATGACCCATGGACATCGACAATGGTGCAGGGATTGAGTGTGTGAGCAGGGGGTGGGCCGGGCAGAGAAGGACAAAGAGGGAAAAACCAGGACAACTGTAATAGAACAACAGTAAAATAGAGAAGAAAATAAATAATAGCATGTATGTAACAGAAGAGTAACTAATACAAAAAACAAGTTAAAATGAAAAAAAAAAATACACCCAGAACCTTAGTCCTACACTCCTGTTGGAGGACGTTAAGAAGAATGGCAAAGACCACTGCACAGCTCTGTTTGGGGAGTGTCACTTGGAAGTAAGCCCCACCCATAAGCCTTAGAAAATTTCTACCCTGTGCTGTGCTGATGGTTTAGCACCATATTCTAATTTATAAGCTTTCTGGTCACACGCATAAGAATGGAGGTTTATAAAACAAACACACAAACACACAAACAGTACAACCTCCCACTCTTGAACATCATCCAACAGCCAATACTGTAAAGGTTCCCGGCCTTGATCTCTGTACTTTTGCTCGTTCACCCTCAATGAGTGTGTCCCAGCAGGTGGGCTTTTATTGGACCTGCACTGCAGGGGGGCAGCACCCTTTTCTTCTCATCACATCACTCACACTGTGTGGGGAGTTGTGTGTCATCTTCCAGAGTGTCGCCACCCTGCTTCGATGGTCAGCCTCTGAGGACACTACAGAAGAGGCAGAAGGGTGACTGAGACCTCTCCCTAACCCAGCCATGCTCCTCAACTTTCCACAAATAGTGTGATGTGACTTGTCCCCACTTATCTCAGCGACTCTCAGTTCACTCTCATTGGACGTTGTCGAGAAAAGTAACATTGCTGTCAGGGCTTGCCGTTTGGGGATCCTGCCTGCAGCTGCCCCTGGAGCAGACCTGCCCTGGCATCCATTTCCCCAGGTAGGTAGTCAGTCTTGAAGGGTGATATCAGAGGTCAAAGACTCTTGTCTAGTTGAGCTGGAGGTCATAGGAGAATATTAAAGCTCATCTGATTAAAAAATCTAAAACAGTCTTCCAATCTTAAGGAAGAAAGTAGCAACAAAAGAAAAAAGAACCTTTATTCCACCAAATAAAGCTATTTTAATTAGCATATAATTAGTGTATATTCCAAGTCTTTTTTTTTTGCCAATTTTTACAAAGCTGAGTTGTAATGTACATATAACCTGGCAGTTTGCATTTTTGTTTACATGTCTACCTATATGAATAAGCTTCTGGGTTGTCACACAGTGTTACGTAGAAGTGGGTGATTTCACAAAATCAGACATGGTGGCTCCAAGCTCCTTGGCTGTGATTATTCCAGAGATGCTTGGGTGGCCCAGCTCTGGCCAATGTGGTGTGACAGGGCTCTCTGCTGGATGTGATTCCAGAAATGATGAGAAAAAGAGGAAGAACCAGTCCTTCTCCTGCCGGACACTGCTGTGTTTGTAAGTGGTGCTAGTTATCCAGCAGCCGTCTTGCTACCATGAGGCCAACTGCAAAGGCAGCGAACACACTGAGAATGACAACTTTATTAAGCATTGCTGTGGGCAAGGTGTGGTGCTGGGGGTGCAGCGAACACACCATCGTCTTGGCTTCCTGAACGTTACAATCTACTGGGGAAGACAAAGAGTCCCAAATAATTATAATACAAAGTCCGTGTGATGCTTCCTTTAATGCTGTTATTATTGATCTATGCATATTAATAAAAACTGCAATGCTTCACCAGTTAGCAGTTCTAGGTTAGACTACCTCTCCATGACTTATTCTGGCTACCATATATCCCTGGGCTTAGTGCTTCCTCATTTGTGGAATGAGAAGATTGGTCAATTTGAGCTCCAAGTTTCATTTAATTCCTTATAAAATAATATTTTATATTTTTCTCAGACTAAGTAATAATAAGTTGGTATATGAACGAGTAAATGAGTGGCTTCCTAGAGGGTTTTTTTTTGGTTATTTTTTTTTTTTTTTGAGTATCAGGAAATGATATAAATGTAAAATGATGTAATGAGAGAAAAAAATTATAAAATGCACAGATGTTTGGTTGGCAGGAGAAAGGGGGAAATGAATAGTAGTGAATTAGATATGCTTTGCAAATTGATAAAACAAAAAGCAGCAATTCTGTTTTGGATTGTAAAAATAAAATAGATGATGTGGTCTGGAATGGAAAAATTATGCATCCAGAAATAGATGTGAATTGGAGGGTGGCTTGACTGACAGCTTTAAAACCATGAAGGACGCAGAGCTAATTGATCACTTCTTCATGCTGTATTCCCTCCCATCAGTTCAGTAGGTCACTGGCACTGATGGAAAGAAAACCACTTTATGCTCTGGGTTCTCAGCACATAGATATATTGCCCCTGTATTTCAGCAACAAATACAAAACCCAGACTCAAATTGACAAGTTTACAAGCAAAGCAGGATCTGTAGTTGAACACACACCCAAGAATAATGAAATTTCCTACTTGGAAACCAGCTGTTATGCTGGAGGTTAAGAAAGAAAACTTGCCCAGTGAAGCATTGTTCAGTTGGCTACATCCATACTATAAATGTATAAACACGGCTCATATTGACTTGGACAGGCTGTAGTTTTAGATCTTTTGATGTATCAGTTGCTGTAGGTCCTCCCTAATTGCTTGACTTTGCTTTGAAAAGACTGCATTCCTCTGATCACCAATTGGTAATTTATTAGGAGAGAGAAAGTAAACTAATCAAACACACCGTAAAGGCAGATAGAAGGAAGATAATTTAAACGTATGTTTGAAGACCGTCTCCCATCCGTGGTACTTCTTAAGTCAGATATTACCTTGCACTGATGTATATATTTTTTTTTAGAGGAATGTTGGAAGTTGATGACTGACCTTTGAAAGATTTCCCTTACAGAACATCTTATGATGAGCTCTAACCAGAGCCCCGAAGCCCTCTGGGAAAATGGAGGGTCTTTCCCTCAGCAGAGCTGTTAGAATGTTTAAGCCACGCTGTACCGACCAATTAAATTTGAGCTCCTGTTGTGATTGGGTTAAAAGCAAGCTTGAGGCCTCATCTCAATTAAGACAGACTGTATTTATATTAATGGATATAATTAGAGATGAACAAAATGACAACATATGAAGCTCCCATAGAGAAAGTAGCTCAATGTATTGCAACTGCCATACATTTTCAAACTGCTCTGAAAAAGTAATTTCTTTTTTCATTTAAAGAAAGAAAATGTAAAGGCATGTGAAACAAAGCAAAAAAGTTAAAGTAATTGCTAATCAGAAAACAATGCTTCAATACCAAACAAAGCCCTCTAAATTTTGGACACTTATTAAAATTTTGACACAGTTCTGTCCTTGTATTCACTAAAAAACAAAACATAACAGAATAAAACTTATTTTTTTATAATTATAAAAATAATTTGTGTCTGTACACAACTTGTATTTCACAAATACATAATAGAAGAATGAAAATGCTTTATAATCCTGCCCTCAGAAATAATTGCTATTATCAATTTGCTGTGTATTCCTTCATAACTTATTTTGTATTCCTTGAACATATTGTTTTTCAACATGCTTGTTTTCTTTGTTTTATCAGTTTTCAACTCTGAATTTTTTCCACTTAAATATTCTTTTAAAAAATTCTTATTTCAGGATATATTCATTGATTTTTAGAGAGAGGGGAAGGAGGAGAGAGAGAGAGAGAGAGAGACCTAGTGAGAGAGACACATCGATCAGTGCCTCCCATACACATCCTGACTGGAGATTGAACCTGCAACCTAGGTGTGGGTCCTGACTGGGAATCAAAATGCAACCTTGTTGTGTATGGGATGACATTTCATCCAACTGTGCTACACAAGCCAGGGACATTAACTGTTCTTTTAAAAGGTTTTATTTATTTATTTTTAGACAGAAGGGAAGGGAGGGAGAAAGAGAGGGAGAGAAACATCAATGTGTGGTTGCATCTCAGGTGGCCCCCCCACTGGGGACCTGGCCTGCAACCCAGGCATGTGCCCTGACTGGGAACCAAACCAGCGACCATTTGGTTCACAGCCTGAGCTCAATCCACTGGGCTACACCAGTCAGGGACATTTAACTGTTCTTTTAAATAGCTGACACTACCATTAAACAGGTGAAAGAATTTATGCAAATAATGGAAGTAAATTTATACTTTTTGAAAGAGTAGTCTCAAGAAATCTCCACTTTGTTGCTGCCCTTTGGGCTCCGATCTGGTTTCTGTTAGAATTGCTTGTCAAAGTCAACAAGGACCAGTAGCCAAGCTGGTGAACATTTTTCTCTCTTTTCCTTAATTACCCTCTGTGTGGCCTCCCCTCAAGGCCAGGCAGGTCCATGGTATTCACGCAGAGGGAAAAATATTCAGGGAGCCGTTGGGATGTCTGGCATGCCTTTATTCACGGGTGGGTGAGCCACGCACGCTGCAAGCTGCGTGTCTATCTGCATGTCTCATGTCGTGGCCCCTGCTCCCCAGCATGGCCACCAGAGTGGCACCTGTCCCCTTGTGTGTCTCTCATCATCGCCCCCAGCAGGGAGTCCCTCCCTCTTTAAGTAGTAGAGGGGAGCAAAGCCGGCAAACTGCCAGAACATTACATAACAGAACATAGTTCTGCACATGCGAACCCACTTCCTGTTATGGGAACAGTTTATCGGACCCAGTCTCAAGGCTATGAGAACACTACTTATCCGGCCCCTCCAAGGCTATGGGAACACCGCTCTCCTTAGTTACCCAGACACCTGGGTGAGGAAGCCAGCCTGCCTCCACTTACTCTATTATCCACCCCTTCTGGGTGCCTCACCTTACAATTTACACGAGGAAATCTTCCGTGAGGTCCCTTGGTGAGGAGGGCAGAGCCCCGCACCCATAACCCACGGCAGCAGCAGTGCAGGCGACAGCAACAGGCAAGCAAAACACAAGCGCTGCTGCAGCAGCAGTACAAGCTTCAACGGCACACAGCCCAGACACAGGTCATCAGGCCGCCCCTAGGTACAACGTTGAGTCCAATTTCCATACAAGTGAGGCCACTCGTGGGGGCCACCCACCCAGAGGATCCCAGTCGGAACAGCAGCCCACGCACCATTCCTCGCCTCCCAGCAATGACCGGGAATATGGGTCTGACACAGACCTGTCGGAGTCCAGCCCACCTGGGCTTGTCCTTTGGAGTCCTCAGTGCAAAGGGGAGCTGGTCCAGCCAGCTCCACGGCCTCAGCTGTGAGCCACCCCAAGCCATCCCATACAGAGTAGCCACCTAATGGCCTGGGCTGGTTATACTGATGCTTTGCCCCAGCACAGAAGTCTGTCCAGGTCACATTCCACAAGGGACGTGTACTGTTTCACTGATTCTGAAGCCAACCAAGTCTAGTTTGAGGCAGAAGCAGGAGAGATGTGCCATGGGAGACCGGTCCATGTGCTCAGGGGAAGTTCAGTGCAGACCCAGCATGCTGATTGGTCAGCCACTAAGGCATAGGTATGAACCCAGTCCACTCAGGTGTGACCTTGCATTCTAAGGGTGAAAAGACAGAGCAGTTACAGGCACCAGTAAAGGCAAGTCACGACCCTCTGGCAATATACAAGCAAGCTTCTGGTCAGCTGATAAGACAGTGGCTGGCAGAGGGGGTCTTCCTGAGTGTGAGCACCGACCTTTTGTGCCTCAACTGGGGGTTCAGAATCTATTTGCAGTAACAGGGGAGAACTCATAATGGGCCATAGGGAAATCACAAAGATGCCACAAAGAAGCATTTCGTGGTCTGCTGGCCCTGGATATGTCATCTTTAAGACTGGTGGGCGTGTCCCAATCACCCAGGGCACTACTTGCAAGTTTCTCTCCAGCCCTTGGCCCCAAGGGGCAACAGGAGCCACCCAATGCATGTGGTGGGCTTTTATTTCCCAAGGCCACGTCCAAGGGGCTGTTTGCCCTCCCTCCAGGCCCTTCGATGCAGGCAGGAGAATATTCCCCTGTTTTCCCATGCCTGGTTTCAGCAAGGCATCCTTAGTCTGTACCTGCAGCTGAATTGGAGCTGCAGTCAGGTGGAGTAACGCTTCCACCAGAGCTGGGCCCCCACTGCGACTCCTCTCATTTAGAGTCTGGAGAACAGTCCATAAGCATTTTGTCCAACCCCTCAGTGTAGGGGTGGCAGCTGCAGCTCGTAGGCCCTGCTCTAAGAGACCATTTTACCGTTCAGTCATCCCAGCAGCTTGGCCACATGAAATTTCCCGTCAATCTGCAAGTCCAGAGCCCACTATTGTACCAAGGCCTCCATAAAATGTGTCCCCCAATTACTTTCAATGATTAAGGGTCACCCATAAGCAGCACATAACTGCTCAAGTGCAGCAATTACTGCTTTCTGATCTGAGTGCCGTGTGGGATAAGTAGCTAAAAGTCCTGCGGCCATGTCCAAACCTGCAGTAGTGTACTTATATCCCTCTAACTACGGAGGGGCCCAATTACATCCACCTGCTACCGAGTCAGTGGTACCCGCCCCTGCACTAACTTACCTGTCTAGAAGTTCCCACAGGCCTTCGGGGATGCTCTCATGAGCAGACAACACAGGTCTCACAGGCTTCTTGTGCCTCTGCTAAGGTGACAGGTAACCCCCAAGTTTAGATAGTGGCCCACATGGTCTTCTGCCCAGCATGTAAGAGGCAACATTATAGCCACGGGGCTACTTCCCTTCCTGAGGGACTGGCAAATGCCATTTCTAGCCACTGCACCTTGGCTAGAGTATCAGCCTCATCATTCCCAGGGGAAGCAAGAGGTGCATGTCCACTAGCGTGATTTACAGTGATTTGTTTCTGGTGGCCTAACTCCCATAAGTCTTGCCACAAAGCCTGTCCCCACAATGGTCTCTGCATGACCATCTATGTATTTGTATGCTAGGTGGAGATCCATAATGTCAGCCCCTGGTACACTGCCCAACTCTGTGCAAATAGTCAGGGGCAGGGCTTCATTAACTGCCACAAGCCAAGCGCATGGAGTTCAGCCCGTTGACTGCTCTGCCCCATACCTGTGTCAAGCCAGATTGTCTCTGTCTCTGCTTAAATAGCTACATCAGTCCACACAGCAGGCCGGCCCTGGCTGGATCCACCAGTGTGCCATGCATCTGAGGGAATAGTTGCCTGCTCCTCCTGGAAGGGGCTAGCTTCCTTCTTTTCTAAAGGGACGGGAGCAGTAGATTTCTCATCTACATAAATAACTGGACCTAATACTTCCTGAAGCTCAGCCCGCAAAGGGCTAGTGGACAGAGTACTGCTTTGCTGCAGGTAAGCCCCACTTAGCCAGTGTGGGCGTCGGAGCCGTCCCACTACGAGGCTTGGCGATCCAGTCCTGGACCCACCCTGCAATGGGACACGTGGTCCTAACTGTCACAGGGGCCGTTCCTGTTAGGGCCTCAGTGGCCAGCAGGGCAGCACACACTGCAGCCAACTGCTTTTCAGTTGAGGAGCCCCTACCTCCGCTCTTCCCTTCCACAGTTGGGACCAGGGACCCAAGGGTTGACAAAGCCGTTCTGATCACTGCCACAACCCCATCCAAAGCCTTCCTGTGTCACATGCACATCTAGCTCACAGGGTCTAACAGGATATTTCCTCCTTCTTCTTAGAAGGTTGGCACAGCCAAATGACCCTTTAAACACACAGGACTGGCCTTTTTGGGTCACACCCCCGGCGTTTGGACAGATAACTTAGGCCTGCACTGGACGCCGTGAGCTGCACATGTGCAGCACCAGTGCATGCCACCCAGGAGCTGCACCAGGAGCTGCACGTGTGGGTACCAGGAGCTGCACGTGTGCAGCACCAGTGCATGCCACCCAGGTGGGCGCCGGTTGTTGGCACTGCCACTGCATCCCTCGAGTCACTGGGCTGCTGTTTCTGTGACTCCGGTGACTGCTGTCTCTGTGGCTCCAGGTGTCACTGTCATTTTCTAGGGCCTTTCTGACAGGCACTGTGCTCACCTGCCACGGCAGCCACTTTAGCTCTCTGGTCCCCTCCCTGTCAGTGAGCTTTCAGGGTGCCAGTGCCTGCCCCCCTGCCTTGTGCCAGCTCCAGCCTGCTGTCTCAGCAGCCTCCCGAGTCACACCGCCAGCTCTAATAGCTCCCACAGCCGCCCCTCCTTCTGGAACACTGCTGCAAAGCTCAGCTCCAAGCACTCAGCCTTGACTCACAGGCACAGCAGCCCATGCTGCTCGCCCTTGGGGGTCCCCGCCTCTTCTGATTGGCTTGCTGGGAGCAAAGCTTTCTGGGTGCTAGCGCAGCCATTGCTGGAGCACCCAGCCTGGGCCCACCCGCTGGCTGGTCACTCTCAGCAACTGTGTTTCTCCTCTGTGTGGGGAAGGGGAGGGAAGGGCATTCCCAGACCCAAACTTCCCCCAGGAGCCATAGGCTGCTGCCCTCAGGGAACTCAGTTCCTTTCCCCGCAACCCCCGCTACTCTTTTCCCCTGAATCACTCACTTTGAGTGGGAGAGGGATTGCAGCAGCTCAGCTGCTCAGAGGCTTTTTACTCGGGTGCAGACTCAAGCCTTCAAGGCTTTTTTCTCCGCCTCGTGTTCTGGTAACTTAGTAGTGTCGGGAAGTGTAGTCTCCTCTTCTTCAGCCTTCAGAGCTTCTGCTTTCTCTCGAGGGCTCTTGGAACTTCGCTGTCTTAAAGCGTAGTCTCTGTCTCAGCTCACAAAGCTGAAAGACACACCCAGCCCACGGCCCCCATGGTTGCACGGGCACTGGGCTTTTCTAGGGTCTTCGCCACCACCCACAGGGCTTTCTCCACTGTGTCCGTGCACCACTGACATGGGGCCGGTCCTGGGGTGGGAGGCCAAGCTTCCAGGAGCTGGCCACCGAATACTACCTGCCTGGTGATCAGCCACTCCAAGCCCCTCTCCAGGGGTGCTGGCTCCATAGTGCTCTGGAACGAATCCTGACAGCTACACCAATTGTGTTGCCACCCTTCAAGGCCAGGCAGGTTCACGGTATTC